>CM035416.1:122749810-122777310 GCA_020310875.1 Ceratopteris richardii | reverse complement strand
AGATCTTTCGATTGATGATAATTTAGGTGATGATTAGGGTACAAACAATAGAGAAAATAAGGATTAAAAGCTAATATTTTATTTTCTATGGTATATGGTGTAATTGGCCACCAAAGTAAAATTCTTCTTATAACTCTCTAGCTTTCCAAACATATTGAGTATTGACTGATTGATAGAGGATAGAACTAAACGCCCATATATGATATATAGAGAGTGACATTTTCTTCTATACCCTACCTAGGGAATGTGAACGTTGGGTGCCACATGTCATCATATGATTGGATATCATATATGATCATTGCAATTCCAAAATACCATGCCACATGTCAACTTCTAATTGGATTTGTTATATGATTGTTTCCCTACCAAATCCTTTGGCCATGAACCATATTCACTGCAAATTACATTGGTGCATTTTCCCAACTATTTAAGATCTATTCCCTGATTTGCCACTTTTTGTTTCCATAGGATATTTTTCTTAAAGGTACTCTAGAATACGTATAAAGAAGTATCCATATATGAGCTTCTTCATGTGAATCTCTATCTCCAAAGTAAAGTTATTGATCCCAACCTTTTTGGAGGATGAAGATGTAGAGACACAATCATAGAAGTTTGTTAATATCTCAGTGCACACAACTCCAAAGACCATAGAAATTTATAGGCATACTCACAAGTTTCATGTCTTTATAATCCAATGAGTAAATAAGACAATGAGACCATACACATAATTCAATGCTTCAGAGAATTCGATAGACTCAAAGATATGTACTAAAATATTGAATAGTGAGCAATGATGAAATATAAATAGATATAAATGTGTTGCTAAGAAAAGCATGATACATAGAAGTATTGGAGAGCTCCATGAGCTTTGTGATAAGCACAAGTTTAAGCCCAATTAGTGTGATCTACTAATTGATTACCCATGGCTAAGTAGAGAGTGTATATGTAGACTTTTCAAACGTGACTATTGGTTACATCTACTTGCTATTTTCCATACTTTTAATTGTTACATTTGAATTTTAAATTCAAATAGAACCATGGAATTGGGTTCTATATTCATCCACAATATTTTCTCTTAGATTACTCTTTATTTTTTGTTAAGGAATATCATGTTTTATCCTAACAAGTCAATCAAATTTAGCATGTGTATGCATAATGCTTTAAATCAAAGTTCAATGAATTCCAATACACATAACCAAGAACTTAGGCTTTCTATATGCATCAAAAGGAAAAACATCTTGGATGTACTAAAGAAGTATGGACTTAAAAGTGTCAAACCATTTAGCAATCTAATGGAGGTCAATGTTAGATTGACTTACAAGTGCTTAGATATCTCAAAGGAACCTTGAATCAAGGTCTTTTCTATCACTTTGAAGATAATTTGCATGTGAAAGCATATACAAATGTTGATTGGGATGAATACAAAGAAGATAGGTAAAGTACAACTTATGCTAATTAACATAGCTACTACGGTAATTAGCATACCTAGTATGCTAACTAACACACTCATAGGTCTAGCTAGCATAGGCTCTATGATAGTTAGCACAATTAGTATGCTAACTAGCAAAATCAATATGCTAGTGAGCAAAGGAAAGATGCTATCTAGCACAATTACTATGCTAATTAGCATATTAATTATGCTTATAGGGAATGTGTTACCATTAGTGTCCATGTGAAAGGCCAAATGGCCATCAGACACTTCTATGTATGTGTTCCTTAATAAAACATATAGTGGCCTGGTCAGTCATAGATTCTAAGTTCGATCGCATTTGCAACACCTAAGAAGTTTGTCTTTGTGCTCCTTGTGTACTGTGTTTCTCTACATATTCTACAGCCTTTATGCGGAGTACCATGTGCGGCCCTAGGAGCTCGATTTTCTACTCCGAGGATATCATCGTGGAGCTCTCGAGAAGGAGAGCGCACTGTGGTGCATCGCCACCCAAATAATTCACTGGTGTCAGAGAATTTTGATGCAGACAATTTGTTCCTTTTGTGCAAGCATAACGAGCACCCGCCCATGCACCTGCCCATGCACCCAAGGCTTATGACCAAGGTGGTGACCAAGGCAGTAACCTTGACATACCTTGTCATCTGAGTCACGGAAGTCACCGTGGACGCCGTTGGCTACATGCGAGGGAGTCCCTCAATGATCAAGGAAGATAGAGGTTCTCATTAGTTCCCAAGAGGTCACCCATCCCAACAATGTTCCCCTCAGAGCTCACTTAACCATGGCAATCTCTTCCCACTAAGCTACACTCTTGTGGTTGTCTGAAGAAGGGGAAAGTCAAAGGTTAACATAACCTTGAACATGTTTTGGTCCCTCAAAGCTTCATTCTTTGCTTTCAAAGCCTATTTTTGAAAGCATTTTTGGGCTATATTTTGGAGCCATTTTGAAGTACTTTCGCACATAGTTCTCTTCACATAGGTCCAAGACCATCAAGAAGATTGTTCTTTGTAATACTACAAAAATAAATATCAACCTTTGGGGTTGTGTTTTCAGCCACACTCATGAAACGAAAGATTTCTTGAAAGGTTTTCATTTTTGGTGGAAGCAGCTGTTGGAAATTTATGTAGGCTTTTTGAGCCTAAAACATGAGAAATGACAAACACTTGCAAGTGTTGTTGGCTAGTTTTTGGGCTATGCATTCAGCCTTTTAGTTTCATTTTACTGCATATATTGAGCACATACACACCACTTATGATTCTTTGGATATCACTTTCTTGCATAAAGCCTTGCCGTAGGAGATGTATGATAGTTGTTCATAGGTGCTCGATAAGCCTAGTTGGCTTCTATTGGGTAATTGATTATATGCATTGGAGTCAATGATTCATTATTTAGGTAAACATGTCAATACTTGCAGTTTTATGATATTTTCACACTAGTCATATGCTCATTTTGTAGAGGATACTGTGGCAAAATTTTTCTAGATTTTTGGCTTTGTCAACTATAAAGTGTTCGATTTACTCCTTAATACACTTATTCGTTGGTGTTTGGACTCTTCTAGCTCCATTATCATTCTATTCAGTTGTCTATCATCATGGCATCAGAGGTCTCAAGCACATTTGGTGGATCAGGGTCTAGTGTAAGTGTTCGGAGGAGGAGCTATAACTTGCATGGAAAACCAGTTTGAGATCTAAAAATTTGATGGCACAAACTTTGCTCTATGCAAGAATCAGATTGAAGATGTGCTGAATCAGAGAAGGCAATGGAAGAAAATAAATGGAATTTCAAAGAAGCCTGCTAACATGGATGAAAATGATTGGGATGAGGTAGATGAAATGGCCAGGTCTACCATTCACTTGCACCTGGCAGATAATGCTTACTTTATAGTATTAGACTGTCAAAGTGTAGAGGAACTTTGGGAGAAATTATGCCATTCATATGAAAAAGAGACGGCATCAAATAACGTTTATCTAATGAGAAAATTATAGGACCTTCACATAAAGGATAGAGATAATGTTGTTGCTCATCTAAATGAGTTTTATGCTATATTCACCTAGTTAGAGGCTTAGAAAATGGATATGGAAATGAATGCAGTATTGCTATTATGCACCTTGCCATCATCATGCGATACGTTTTGCATAGATATTTGCAATAATGCACCTAGTGGTAAACTCATCTATGGAATGCCATTATTTTCATAAGAAAGGACATGTGAAGAAAGACTATTATGCATTAAAGAATGCTAAAGGTAAAGGATAGAATGATGATGGGCATGTTAAACAATTACGTGCACCATCTACTTCGGTTGTGATGATTGAATAAATGAATTCTATTTAGGATGATGTTGATGTGTTGACACTTGATAGTACTGTTCCAACTGAGACTCTTATGGTTGATTCTCTTTCCCACACTTGGATGCTAGATTATGGTGCTTCTTTCCATGTGATACCACATAGAGAATGGTTCTTTAATTATTTAGCAAAGTCTCTTGGTATCATGAGACTTGGTGACTCTTACCAGTGTGACATTGTGGGGATTGGAGATGTGGTTGTGTAGTTCATTGATGGTTCAAAATTTACTATGCATAATGTATGCCATGTACCTCAGTTATCACGCAGTTTAATGTCAGCTGGTCAACTTGATGGCCTTGTAAGTGTCATGCATTTCACTGACTTAAGGAAACATTGTTTGCTCACATTATTGGCTCTCTAAAGAATTGACTATAAGAGCTTATAAAAGGGAGAAGTGGTAATCATTAAGGAGAGGATTGCATCCCCATAGACTAGGGTGTCTTAGATACACTATTAACTCTATATCTGTCATGAGATCTCTCCTTCAGCACTTCTTTATGATTGATTATTAGCTCGCATAGGTTGAAGCTTTTCCAAGCGTCCATGAGAGCATGAAGCCATCGGTTGGCCTCACTCAATTTATCAACCCATGAATTGGAAGGCTAAGGGCTTCCCAAGATCTTACAAATTCATTCATAGAGAGGTCTTAGAGTATTGAAAAACTTATTATCAAAAGATTTACTCTTTTTTCAGCATTGCAAAGCATACATAACGCCTTATCTTTGAGAGATTTTGACACTTCATAATGTGATTCTCTTCTTCTAGCTCATTATTTATAATGTGCAAGATTATTTAGGAGCAATGTGATTGAATAGAAGAGTTTCAAATCTTTAGATTGATGATAATTTAGGTGATGAGTAGGGTACAAAGAATAGAGAAACTAAGGATTAAAAGCTCATATTTTATTTTCTATGGTATATGGTGTAATTGGACACCAAAGTAAAATTCTTCTTATAACTCTCTGGCTTTCCAAACATATTGAGTATTGAGTGACTGATGGAGGATAGATCTAAAAGCTCATAACTAATATGTAGAGAGTGACCATTTCTTCTATACCCTACCTAGGGAATGTGAACATTGGGTGCCACATGTCATCATATGATTCGATATCATATATGATCATTGCAATTCCAAAATACCATGCCAATGTCAACTTCTAATTCGATTTGTTATATGATTGTTTCCCTACCAAATCCATTGGCCATGTAATTACATTGGTCCATTTTTCCACCTATTTAAGCTCTATTCCCTCATTTGCCACTTTTTGCTTCCATAGGATGGTTTCCTTAAAGGTACTCAAGAATACATATAAAAAAGTATCCATATATGATCTTCTTCATGTGAATCTCTATCTCCAAAGTAAAGTTATTGATCCCAACTTTTTTCGAGGATGAAGATGTAGAGACACAATCATAGAAATTTGTTAATATCTCAGTGCACACAACTCCAAAGACCATAGAAACTTGTAGGCATACTCACAAGTTCCATCTCTTCATAATCCAATGAGTAAATAAGACAATGAGACCATATACATAATTCAATGCTTTAGAGAAGTTGATAGACTCAAAGATATGTACTAAAAAGTGAATAGTGAGCAATGATGATAATATAAATGGATATAAATGTGTGTCTAAGTAAAGCATGATACATAGAGGTCTTGGAGAGCTCCATGAGCTTTGCAATAAGCACACGTTTAACCCCAATTAGTGTGATCTACTGATTGATTACCCATGGCTAAGCAGAGAGTGTATATGTACACTTTTTCAAAAGTGACTATTGGTTACATCTACTTGTTATTTTCCATAATTCTAATTGTTACATGTGAATTTTGAATTAAAATAGAATCATGTAATTGGCTTCTCAATTCATCCACAATATTTTCTCTTAGATTACTCTTTATTTTTGGTTAAGGAATATCATGTTTTATCCTTACAAGTCAATCAAATTTAGCATGTGTATACATAATGCTTTAACTCAAAGTTCAATGAATTCCAATAGACATAACCAAGAACTTAGGCTTTCCATATGAATCAAAGGGAAATACATCTTGGATGTACCAAAGAAGTATGAACTTACAAGTTTCAAACCATTTAGCGATCTAATGGAGGTCAATGTTAAATTGACTTACAAGTGCTTAGATATGGCAAAGGAGCCTTGAGTGAAGGTCTTTTCTATCACTTTGAAGATAATTTGCATGTGAAAACATATATAAATGTTGATTGGGATGAATACAAAGAAGATAGGTAAAGTACAACTTATGCTAATTAACATAGCTACTATGGTAATTAGCATACCTAGTATGCTAAATAACACACTCATAGATCTAGCTAGCATAGGCTCTATGATAGTTAGCAAAAATAGTATGCTAACTAGCAAAATATATATGCTAGTGAGCAAAGGAAAGATGTGATCTAGCACAATTACTATGCTAATTAGCATATTCATTATGCTTATAGGGAATGTGTTACCATTAGTGCCCCTGTGAAACGCCAAAAGGCCATCGGACACTTCTTTTTATATGTTGCTTAGTAAAACATATAGTGGCCTGGTCAGTTGTAGATTGTATGTTTGATCGCATTTGTAACACCTAAGAAGTTTGTGTTCGTGCTCCTTGTGTATTGTGTCTCTCTGCGTATTCTACAACCTCTATGCAGAGTACCATGTGTGGCCCTAGGAGCTCGGTTTTCTACTCCGAGGATATCATCGTGGAGCTCTGTAGGAGGAGAGCACACTGTGGTGCATCGCCACCCAAATACTTCACTGGTATCAAAGCATTTTGATGCAAACAATTTGTTCCTTTTGTGCAAGCATAGCGAGCACCCACCCGCACACCCAAGGCTTTTTGCAAGGCTTATGACCAAGGTGGTGACCAATGCATAAACCATGACATACCTTGTCATCTAAGTCACGGAAGTCACCGTGACTTAGATGACCATCCCAATAATGTTCCCCTCACAGCTCGCTTAACCATGGCAATCTCTTCCCTGTAAGATACACTCTTGTGGTGTCTGAAGAAGGGGAAAGACTAAGGTTAACATAACCTTGAACATGTTTTGGTCCCTCAAAGCTTCATTGTTTGCTTTCAAAGCCTGTTATTGAAGCATTTTTGGGGTATATTTTGGAGCCATTTTGGTGTACTTTCACACATAGTTCTCTTCACATAGGTCCAAGAACATTAAGAAGAGTGTTCTTTCTACTTCCCCAACAATAAATATCAATATTTGGGGTTGTGCTTTCATCCATACTCATGAAACTACAGATTTCTCAAAAGGTTTTCAGTTTTGATGGGAGTAGCCGTTGCAAATTTATGCAGGTTTTTTGAGCCTAAAACATCAGAGTTGAGAGACATTTGCAGGTGTTGTTGGCTAGTTTTTGGGCTATGTATTCAACCTTTTAGTTTCATTTTATTGCATACATTGAGCACATACACATCACTTATGATTCTTTTGATATCAGTTATGTATGTCCATGTGGTCATTGATATAGCGGTTACGATTCTTGAATAAAGCCTTTTACATTTGATAAAGAGGGTCGTGGTGAGGTTTTCTTAACTAGGAGACACCCAGATGTTAGGGTCTCTTTGGTGATGTAGGTGGAAGACTTACCCAGCCTTGCCATAGGAGATGTATGATAGTTGTTCATAGGTGCTCGATAGGCCTAGTTGGCTTCTATTGGGTACTGATTATATGCAATGGAGTCAATGATTCACTATGTAGGTAAACATGTCAATACTTGTAGTTTTATGATATTTTCACACTAGTCATATGCTTATTTTGTAGAGGATACTCTGGCAAAATGTTTCTAGATTTTTGGCTTTGTCAACTATACAATGGTCGATTTACTCCTTGACACACTTATTCGTTGGTGTTTGGACTCTTCTAGCTCCATTATCATTCTATTCAATTCTCTACCATCATGACATCACAGGTCTCGGGCACATCTGGTGGATCATGTTCTAGTGCTAGTGTTCGAAGGAGGAGCTATAACTTGCATGGAAAATACCAGTTTGAGATGTGAAAATTTGATGGCACAAACTTTGTTGTATGCAAGAATCAGATTAAAGATGTGCTAATTCAAAGAAGGCAATGGAAGCAAATAAATGGAATTTCAAAGAAGCCTACTGACATGGATGAAAATGATTGGGATGAGTTAGATGAAATGGCCAGGTCTACCATTCACTTGCACCTTGCAGGTAATGTTTACTTTACAATCTTAGACTGCCAAAGTGCAGAGGAGCTTTGGAAGAATTTATGGCATACATATGAAAAAGAGATGGCATCAAATAAAGTTTATCTGATGAAAAAATTATATGACCTCCACATAAAGGACAGAGATAGTATTGCTGCTCATCTAAATGAGTTTGATGCTATATTCTCCAAGTTACAGGCTCAAAAAATGGATATGGATAATGAAATGAAAGCAGTATTGCTATTATGCACCTTGCCATCATCATGGGATACGTTTTGCATAGCTATTTGAAATAGAGCACCTGGTGGTAAACTCATATATGATGACATAGGTGGAGCACTCTTGAGTAAGGAGATTTGTAGAAAATCTATGGTTGGCACTTAGAGTGGAGATAGATATAATGTTCATGATTCTTACCAAAGAAAGAATGAGCAATGTTGTAGGAGCAAGAACAAGGAAAAGAATGGTCAATGGAATAAAAGTAGAAGTAAATCAAGCAAGAGGGATATGGAATTCCATTATTTTCATAAAAAAGGACACATGAAGAAACAGTGTTATGCATTAAAGAATGCTAAAGGTAAAGGACAAAATGATGATGGGCATGTTAAACAATTACGTGCATCATCTACTTTGACTGTGATGATTGAATAAATGAATGCTATTTCTGATGATGCTGATGTGTTGACACTTGATAGTACAGTTCCAACTGAGGCTCTTATGGTTGATTCTCTTTCCCACATGTGGTTGCTAGATTATGGTGGTTCTTTCCATGTGACACCACACACAGAATGGTTCTCTAATTATGCAACAAAGTCTCTTGGTATCGTGAGACTTGGTGACTCTTACCAGTGTGACACTGTGGGGATTGGAGATGTGGTTCTGTAGTTCATTGATGGTTCAAAATTTACTATGCATAATGTATGCCATGTACCTCATTTATCACGCAGTTTGATGTCAGTTGGTCAACTTGATGACCTTGTAAGTGGTCTTCTATGTTAGTCCTTTCGTATATCAAAAGGCAATATGGTTATCACAAAGAGAAGCAAAGTTGGTTCACTTTATCCATTATTTGTATCATAGAAAGAACACTTGTTACATGTTACAAATCAGCCTATGGCTTGTAATTGGCATGGTCATTTTGGCCATATATCTCGTAGTGGAATGGAAATCTTTCTCATTCTAGCTAATTATCTATGTTATCTTTTTGTGATTTTTCATTTTGTGAGCATTGTCAATATGGAAAGCAAACTAGAAATGTACATAGAATGCACATTGACTCTTCAATTCAGCCTTTAGATGTCATTCATAAAGATGTGTGTGCTCCTATGACCACTAGGTTCTTATGTGGTTCTCTTTACTTTGTCACTTTCATAGATGATGCTACTAGAAAAGGTTGGGTATATCCTATCAAATCAAAGGATAAGGTATTCCCTATTTTCAAAAAATGGTTTTCTTTAGTTCAGATTGAAAAAGGAACAAAGCTTAAGGCTTTACGTTCAGATAATGGGGTGAGTATATCTCACATGAATTCAGCCTTTTCTGCCAATCTAGAGGGATTCGTAGAGATCCTACAACTCCTTGTGGCCCATTACAGAATGGCAAAGCTAAAAGGATGAATAGAACTATTCAAGATAGAGTAGTTTCTATGTTCCATCATGCAAACCTCTCACAAGGCTTTTGGGCAGAAGCAGTATTGACTGCAGTTCATGCGATTAACCTTTCAACTAGTACTCCCAAAGGTCTAAAAGTGGCACAAGAGTTATGGATAGGGAAGCCACCATATTATGATCATCTTCATGCTTTTGGGTGTATAGCATATGCTCACATACCCAAGAATCATAGAAAAAAGTTGGACCATAAGTCAAAGAAATGCATTTTTCTTGGATATGGTCGAGAAGGACAATTTGGATATCACTTATGGGATCCTAAAACACGATCACTGATCAGAAGTAGTTATGTCATTTTCAATGAGTCTAAGATGCATAAACAACCCATTAAGGAGGTTGAAGTGAGAAGAGTGGTGTTTGAAGATACTAGTCATCTAGTAAGCATGCATAAAAATGCTACACATGGTGACATTCAAGAGAATGTCTGATTAGATCAGTCTGCACATGTTCCTATTCAGCAACCATTGAGATGCTCTACATGTGTTTCACATCCACCTAATAAATATGTTTCAAGTTTAGTATTTGTTATAGTAATAGATGCCGGTGAGCCTTCTTGCTACAAAGAGGCTATGCAAATAGAGGATCATGTGTGTTCTAGATGGTGATGTAAGACCATTGTTGCCACACATTGGGGGTTAAGGGTTAAGCTTTCTTCACCTTCTTTGCCTAATGGTGCATGCTTCCATACTCGAAAGTTATATTTGGGGAGTGGAAGAGGTTGCAACCTTTTGCAGTTGCTTAGGCAAATTTGTACTCTTTTCTCTTCCATTCTTCCCTAGTGCATATGTGTTAGCTCCAAAAGAGATTTATGTTTAGTGGGGAAAATCTATTACAAAGGCTCAAAATAAAACTTCTAATCTTTTCTCTTCCATTTTTCCCTCATACCTATGTGTTAGATCCAAAAGAAATTTATGTTCAGTGAGGTAAATATGTTACAAAAACGCATTCTTTGTTTTCACTTTTAGGGTTTATCATTTCTCTTGCTTGAAGCTTCTTGAATTTATCCATGCATTTTACGTTTGAATTGTGCGATGTATTTTTTGAACGTTCTATATGTGCCTACATGCCACTCTTCCATGCTGCGTTTTAGGTTTTGATAGGGTTTGAGGACCTCTTCTATCGGCCAACCTTCATGAAGTTTCCCTTGGGGCTCTAGTCTTGTGATTACCCAAGTTGCGAGATTGTTTCCAAACCACCCCTTGATATCTCACTTTCTATCACAAAGTGCAGAAGTTTTGAGTACGTAGAATGTGATTACATGAGCACGCATTTTATTGGGGAAAGCCTTGGGAAAGGCTTGTGAATCCGATGCATTTCATTGCTCTGTTCATGTGATCTCTATTCATTTCATGATTGGGTTTATGTCATACCTAGCTTTGAGTGATGGCATTTCATGACATATGCATCCATTTGGAATAAGTTTAGGCTTAGTATTTGGGATTTTGGCTTCATCTTTTGTGATATTTATGAAAGCGTCACTTGTGCATTTCATTGACCTAAGGAAACATTGTTTGCTCACATTGGCTCTCTAAAGAATTGACTATAAGGGCCTATAAAAGAGCTAAGTGGTAATCATTAAGGAGAGGATTCCATCCCCATAGACTAGGGTGTCTTAGATACACTATTAACTCTATATCTGTCATGAGATCTCTCCTTCAACACTTCTTTATGATTGATCATTAGCTTGCATAGGTTGAAGCTTTTCCAAGCTTCCATGAGAACATGAAGCCACCCGTTCGACTCACTCAATTTATCAACCCATGAAGTGGAAGGCTAAGAGCTTCCCCAGATCTTACAAATTCATTCATAGAGAGGTCTTAGAGTATTGAAAAACTTATTATCAAAAGATTTACACTTTTTTCAGCATTGCAAAGCATAAATGACGCCTTATCTTTGAGAGATTTTGACACTTCATAATGTGATTCTCTTCTTCTAGCTCATTATTTATAATGTGCAAGATTATCTATGAGCAAGGTGATTGAATAGAAGAGTTTCAGATCTTTAAATTGATGATAATTTAGGTGATGAGTAAGGTACAAACAATAGAGAAACTAAGGATTAAAAGCTCATATTTTATTTTCTATGGTATATGGTGTAATTGGCCACCAAAGTAAAATTCTTCTTATAAATCCAAACATGTCGAGTATTGACTCATTGATAGAGGATGGATCTAAAAACTCATAACTGATATATAGCGAGTGACCTTTTCTTCTATACCCTACCTAGGGAATGTGAACATTGGGTGCCACATGTCATCATATGATTGGATATCATATATGATCATTGCAATTCGAAAATACCACGCCACATGTCAACTTCTAATTGGATTTGTTATACGATTGTTTCCCTACCAAATCCTTTGGCAATGTATCATATTCGATGCAAATTACATTGGTCCATTTTTCCACGTATTTAAGCTCTATTTCCTCATTTGCCACTTTTTGCTTCCATAGGAGCTTTTTCTTAAAGGTACTCAAGAATACGTATAAACAAGTATCCATATATGATCTTCTTCATGTGAATCTCTATCTCCAAAGTAAAGTTATTGATCCCAAGTTTTTTGGAGGATGAAGATCTAGAGACACAAGCATAGAAGTTTGTTAGTATCGCAGTGCACACAACTCCAAAGACCATAGAGATTTGTAGGCATACTCACAAGTTTCATGTCTTCATAATCCAATGAGTAAATAAGACAATGAGACCACATACATAATTCAATGCTTCAGAGAAGTTGATGGACTCAAAGATATGTACTAAAATAGTGAACAGTGAGCAATGATGATAATATATATGGATATAAATGTGTTTCTAAGTAAAGCATGATACATAGAGGTCATGAAGAGCTCCACGAGCTTTGCGATAAGCACATGTTTAACCCCAATTAATGTGATCTACTGATTGATTACCATGGCTAAGCGGAGAGTGTATATGTACACTTTTTCAAAAGTGACTATTGGTTACATTTACTTGCTATTTTCATACTTTTAATTGTTACATTTGAATTTTGAATTCAAATAGAAACATGGAATTGGGTTCTCAACTCATCCTTTATTTTTGGTTAAGGAATATCATGTTTTATCCTTACAAGTCAATCAAATTTATCATGTGTATGCATAATGCTTTAACTCAAAGTTCAATGAATTCCAATACACATAACCAAGAACTTAGGCTTTCCAAATGCATCAAAAGGAAATAGATCTTGGATGTACTAAAGAAGTATGGACTTACCAGTTTCAAACCATTTAGCAATCTAATGGACGTCAATGTTAAATTGACTTACAAAAAGGAACCTTGAATGAAGGACTTTTCTATCACTTTGAAGATCATTTGCATGTGAAAGCATATACAAATGTCTATTGGGATGAATACAAAGAAGATAGGTAAAGTACAACTTATGGTATTTAACATAGCTACTATGGTAACTAGCACTATTATGACACAGTGGTAATTATCATGTGTGCTAACTAGCACTTCAAATATACAATATCAAAGAAAGGATTTACTAGTGGCATATATTTTGTGCTTATTAGTAATAACTTTATGCTACCAAAAAAGGAACTTGTGCTAATGAGCTATTCAATTTTGCTAACGAGAATTTTTTTTTTGTAAGCAACACAATCATTATGCTACTTTCTACAAAAAATATGCTACCTATCATAAAGAATGTCCTATCAAAAACTATGATAGTATGCTAGCTAACTCAGGGTCTATGCTAATTAGCACAAAAAGTAAGCTAACTATCACCATATGTATGTCAGCTAACACAAAATCAATGCTAATTAGGATAAATAGTATTATGTTAGCTAGCACTTTCTCTATGCTAATTTGAGCAAAAATGATGCAAACTAGCACAATCTCTATGTTAGCTAACATACACTATATGCTAATAAGCATAACTAGTATGCTAACTAACACACTCATAGTTCTAGCTTGCATAGGCTCTATGCTAGTTAGCACAATTAGTAACTCTATGCTAACTAGCAAAATCTCTATGCTAATTTGATGGAGAGTGTTAATCTCCAAAAGAACAACCTACTCTTGAATTTAGAACACCTCTATATCAAGAGTAAGTCAAAACCTTCACCAATTTAAGCTATCAATGACCAAATATCAATTTCTTGACTAAACTGTGAAGAAGGAATTTCCTCAGAAAGTCTGTTGCATAGATCTTGCTCATTGACTGAGTAAATGTGTAAAGTTTTTGATGAAACTTTGCACAAGGTGTCGCCTAAAGATTGTGCACCTTATCCAAGTCAAATTACTTCAAAAGGTTCAGTAGATCTTGAGAAATCTACTTACCAAGTCAGCTATGTCTAAATCTGCACTTCTGAGAAGTTGATTTAGACACCCCTAACTTCTTAACTTCAATTCTCTCAGTATAAAACCCGTTTAAGCAAATGCTTCTAGCCACGAGTAGCTTACCTTCCAACTTAAAGATTAAGTGCTTACTTGCACAAAACTTTAAACTGTGGAGTGAGAAATGACCAAATCATTAAGATCGAAATTTGCGCCTGTTTCAGGAACCAGTTAGTACTTTCTTACATGCAAATGTTCCTACACACAATTCTCTTAGCCTGATCACAATTAGACTCTCAAACTCTAGCCATAGATTGATTAACTATGGACTTAGATATCTCCAAAAGGAATTCACAAAAGATCTATCACACAGAGAGAAAACACAGAAACATCGGGCGCAATTTTTCCTTCTATTTCTCAGAAATTACAACTGAGTGAGGATGGAGAGTTCAACTCACTTCACACATGTCTAATGACATTTTCTTCTTCTCAATACACAAATCTCATGATCTCCTATTGTCTCTCCTTGTCTTCTCTACTTGCCCCGACATTTTTCAAAAGTATTTATAGGCAATTATGTACAAACTTTTATCAAAGCATAAGTATAAGTAACCTATGTCTTAACTAATGTACATATGTGTACATGTCTTTCAATCTGTAAATGTATCCATCTTCTTTGCTTCAAATCTTCAATTGGTGATTGGTCTGCACCAACATAATTAGCACAAGTAAGCTAACTATCACCATATGTATGTCAGCTAACACAAACTCGATGCTAATTAGGATAAGTAGTATGCTTACTAGCACAATCAATATGGTATCCAACATAGGCCGTATGCTAACTATCACAAGTATCTTGTTAGGTAGAAAACTTTATATGTTAGCTTGCAAAGAAACTATGCTAATTAGAACAATCAATATGCTTGGTAGCATAGTCATTATGTTAATTAGGAAATCTAGTACGCTGACTACCATAATAAGTATGCTAGCTAATACTCCCTCTATGCGAATTACAACAAAAAGTATGCAAACTAGCACAAGCTCTTTGTTAGCTTACATACACTATATGCTAATTAGCATATTACCTAGTATGGTAATTAACACACTCATAGTTCTAGCTAGCATAGGCTCTATGCTAGTTGGCACAATTAGTATGCTGACTACAAAAATCTATATGCTAGTTAGCAAAGGAAATATGCTATCTAGCACAATTACTATGCTCCTTAGAATATTCATTATGCTTATAAGCAATGATTATTGTTGGGGGATTCTTGGACAAGAAGGGATTTGAGTGTTTGTAGGAGAAAAGGGAAAGACAAGGAGAGAGATACACACCAGAAGCCTATATCACTTGATTATAATAAGACAAATACAATGGAGATGCACAATACAATCCAATGCTTCTGTGCAAAATCCCACAGAGTGCTCAATTACAAAATACCAAATACCCAAGGTCTTGTTGCTGCCGGCCTCCTCTACACCAGACCTCCACATTCTCCAAGCCTGCACTTGTGCACACCTTGCACCAAGCTTCCAATAAGGGGGAGGGATTGGACACCTTCCGTCGGCACGCGCACATTGCAATGTGACCTTGGGATCCTTGGGGGGAATATCTTAACACTTCTTAGTTCTCTTCATGCACACCTTGCACTTCACTTCTCTGCGTCCCACACTGTGTGTCCCCTGCACTTCTCTCTCTTGCCTCACTTAGACTATGCTCACCTTGCTTAGTCTTAGAATAGTCCAAGAATAGTCCTTGCCTTGATTTGAGTGTCGAATCATGTATGCTCCTAACTGCAAGAGTATCTTGGTGCTCACTTTGATGTCCCAAGTTTGTCTCCTCAAGTGGGCAGCCAATGAATCCCTGTTTTGTCTTGTAGTGACTTTAAACTAAAACAAAAATTTTAATCGGGGGGCCATACTTTCACTCCTGTGCGTACGTTGCCGCTTCACATACCTTCACATTTTACCTTTTAATTCTTCACTTGTGCACCTTCTTTTTTGCTTTTTATAAATAGCCGCATTTTGTACGATCTTGATATAACCAGCCGCCCTCTTAACAGTCACACGAGTACGCACACCTGCATGAAAACCAGTACTATTCCCGCATCGCACAATGATATTCCACCCCTTTTTTTTTTCTCTCCCCACCGTAGTGTTTCTATTTAAACTCTGTCGACGACGCCGAAATAAGCTATTGTGTTGCATGCTAGTATTCTGAGCCCTCGTGCATTCTGCATCCGTGCTCATCATCTACCTCAGTAACCGCCATGGAAGCGATAGCCAACTATGCGGCCTTCCGCGATGGTATCCCCACCGAGGTAGGCGAATACCTGTGTTGCAGAGGGTTGGCTAACTTCGCTGAGTTGCCTTGGCACTCGGTGGAAGCACATCCTTTCTTCACACCGATCATCACCGCCATTGCTCAGTCCCCCGCCACCGAACGCCAATGGGTTTTCCTCTCACTCCCTTCGCGAACAGTCATCACCTTACAAGCCTTCGCTGAAGCCTATCGCCTCAACCCGCAAGGCCGTGAAAATGGCCCGAGTATTCCCATTGCCCGCATGAATGAACTATTCCCCCGCTCCTCGTCCAATGAATACGCCATTCTCTGCCGCCCCGAACCCGAACGATCCGCTCTGCAATTCTTAGTCGCCATACTTAACCTGCAGAAACGCACTTACGGCATCTCACGACCATTTTATTCCGCTTTAGAATTAGCTGTCCAGGAACCCGTCAACTTTGCATCATACTTTTTCCTTAGAATCCATAAAGAATGCGTAGCTATCGTGAAGCAACTCCAAAAGGGTACCACCCCGCGCTCTCGCCTTCCCCACATCATCTCATTCCTTTTCCCAGCCATCCTTGCCGCACAACCACCACCCCAAGGTCCCATTCTTAGGCACGAAGAATCAGTTCAACCTCTCGACGAAGAAGAAGAAGAAGATGAGGAGATCAACCAACTTTTCCGCAATAAGAGAATTCGGATTAGCTCCTCAGAAAGCGAAGCACAAGGATCCGTCGGACAGAATCATGACACCTGAAACACCGACCAAGAAGAGACCTTCCACGACACAGCCACTTCCATACACAACGAATCATCGGCCGACCACCACGACCAGCAGAAGCACACAGAAACAGAACCCGTCTCAACCGAAGAAGCATCAGCACGACGAGAAGATGAACAGCACGTGATCAACAGCGCACTCAACACCCTACTAAGGGTTGTAGAATCCACCATCGCCCACATTACAGGTGAAAACCAACCCACCCATCAGGTAACCCACCCTACATCCCCTGGCCCTCAATCCCCACTCGTCAACCCTCTCCCGCCGCCAATTTCCGAATCTTCTTCATCCTCCCCCAATTATTCACCCCCGACATCCCCCCAAATCCATACCCAAACCTCTACACCACCACCACACCCACTCCTCATTTCCTCTGCTCCGATCTTTTCCGAAATGGCCAACATGGGCCAACTACTCATCGCCCTCTCACAACAACTTCCGGTACAAATGACTGAGGTTGCAAATACCATTCGGCACGACCTGCAGCACAAAGTCGACCTCCTGGAAGCCGACATCACCCCACTCCAAGAAGAAGTCGACGCCATAAGAGCAGAGAATCATCAATTACACACACAACTAGCTGACCTCCAAGCCCCGTTTGTGGGAATTGCAGTCTGTTGTTTGATTGAGTCTCGTTTGAGAGTGCGGTAACGCATTGTGTACACGTGTATGTTGTTGAAAAGATAAGTTCTGCTTTGTTCTGTTCTGTCTGTACTCCGGCTAGTCGATTATTCTCACCTTAGTACAGAGTGGCGAATCAGTTGTATTGTGTTACGAGTCTGATCGGTAATGATTGAGTGTGTCTCTGAGCGTGATCAAGTGCGGTATGTTATTTGGCAGTTCTTCGGCGAAGTAGGTAGCGCGAAGAGTAATTCCGAACTAATTGTCTGTTAGCGTTTCTATAAGTAACCGACTTTGATACTGTAGCCTATAGTTACTGTTGATTCCGATTACGGGAGGGATAGTAGCTGTAATGGTCTGAATGTGAGTAGGGCGTCGTTAGTTTATGGTTAACCGTTTATTACTAGGAAATTGATTGTTCGAGTCCTTGTAACTTTAAGGTATAATGTCTGGTTGGTATACCTATCTACCTTGACGAAGTACGGATTAGGTGACATTGTTACTGAAGTATATGCTACGCATAAATTAAGTAACCGAATTACTACCCTCAGTCTTGAAGTTCTAATTCCAGTACATTGAACAGTCTTCCGTTGTTCAGGGATGGACACTGAGCTAAGACAGAATGACATTAAGATTGTGTGTTAATTTGGGAAAATAGTACAGGGCCTCTGTCTAACAGACCCCTACCACTCCCAAGGACCCACGTGGCTAAGAGAACAATTGCGGTTAGGAAGACTCGGATATGGTATCCAACATAGGCCGTATGCTAACTATCACAAGTATCTTGTTAGGTAGAAAACTTTATATGTTAGCTTGCAAAGAAACTATGCTAATTAGAACAATCAATATGCTTGGTAGCATAGTCATTATGTTAATTAGGAAATCTAGTACGCTGACTACCATAATAAGTATGCTAGCTAATACTCCCTCTATGCGAATTACAACAAAAAGTATGCAAACTAGCACAAGCTCTTCGTTAGCTTACATACACTATATGCTAATTAGCATACCTAGTATGGTAATTAACACACTCATAGTTCTAGCTAGCATAGGCTCTATGCTAGTTGGCACAATTAGTATGCTGACTACAAAAATCTATATGCTAGTTAGCAAAGGAAATATGCTATCTAGCACAATTACTATGCTCCTTAGAATATTCATTATGCTTATAAGCAATGATTATTGTTGGGGGATTCTTGGACAAGAAGGGATTTGAGTGTTTGTAGGAGAAAAGGGAAAGACAAGGAGAGAGATACACACTAGAAGCCTATATCACTTGATTATAATAAGACAAATACAATGGAGATGCACAATACAATCCAATGCTTCTGTGCAAAATCCCACAGAGTGCTCAATTACAAAATACCAATAACCCAAGGTCTTGTTGCTGCCGGCCTCCTCTACACCAGACCTCCACATTCTCCAAGCCTGCACTTGTGCACACCTTGCACCAAGCTTCCAATAAGGGGGAGGGATTGGACACCTTCCGTCGGCACGCGCACACTGCAATGTGACCTTGGGATCCTTGGGGGGAATAGCTTAACACTTCTTAGTCCTCTTCATGCACACCTTGCACTTCACTTCTCTACGTCCCACACTGTGTGTCCCCTGCACTTCTCTCTCTTGCCTCACTTAGACTATGCTCACCTTGCTTAGTCTTAAAATAGTCCAAGAATAGTCCTTGCCTTGATTTGAGTGTCGATTCATGTATGCTCCTAACTGCAAGAGTATCTTGGTGCTCACTTTGATGTCCCAAGTTTGTCTCCTCAAGTGCGCAGCCAATGAATCCCTGTTTTGTCTTGTAGTGACTTTAAACTAAAACAAAAATTTTAATCGGGGAACCATACTTTCACTCCTGTGCGTATGTTGCCACTTCACATACCTTCACATTTTACCTTTTAATTCTTCACTTGTGCACCTAAGGGAAATTAGAGAAATACCTTTGCCACCTGCAACCACTTTCTCTAATTCACCCTTTGTGGACACTTAATTGTGCACTTTGACACCTGCACTCGAACACTTTGACTTTTCCCCTATTGACTTTGACCTTGACCTTGTTGAATTTGACTAGTTTGACTTTGACCTTTTGTCTTTGACTGTGGTTGACTTTGATTGTGGTTGACTTTGACTAATATGACTTTTATGGGCTCAACAGTTGCCCACCACCTAATGTGCTCTCTGTCCCGGAGAGCTATAGCCAAAACTCGGAGCAGAGAGGACACCATGACTTCTGAGCTACAAAATCTTCAAAAGGACATCTAAGCAGCAACCAAGTCCACCAGAAGTAGGAGAGAGCAAGCACTAGAGAAGAACCCAATATTGGAATTTTTTGCCTGTAAAAGCAAAGGAGGGCAACGGGAGGGTAGAAAAGAGGGGGAAGGGAGGGCTGAGGGGCTGAGATGGGTAGGGAAGGGAGGGGTAAGGATGTGGCTGGGCAGAAGGGTAAAGGGAGGCTGAGGGAGGAGGATTAGGGGTTTGGAGAGGGGAAAAATGATCAAACAGTAGAGCTACAGAGGGTTCATATGGGAGATTGTGAAACATAAGCTAAAAGAAAGTGAGAAGAGACTATGTGGACCATGGGGAGAAGTAAAAACTTGTGGAAAATGTGCTCAAAACATGGGATTTTTGACCAAAAGTCATAGCAAAGTTGGGTTTTTGGGAAACTTAATGCAAAAATTAAATCCACTTGTGTCAAAATACATGAGAATGACCCCAAATTTGAAAAAAATGGCCATCCGAGGCGCGATCCAGAGCCAAAAGGTTTGAGCCATGAAAAATAAAATAAAAAATAATAATAAATAAATAAATAAATAAATAAATAAATAAATATATATATATATATATATATATATATATATATATATATATATATATATATATATATATATATATATATATATATATATATATATATATATATATATATATATATATATATATATATATATATATATTGGTTAACTTGTATGCACGGGTGGGAAAAAAAGTAAAAAATAAAGTAAAATAAATAATAATAATAATAAATAAATGAAAAAGAAAAATAAAATGATAATAAAAAATAATTAAAAAATAAATAAATAAATAAAAGAAAACAAATAAATAAATAAAAATAAAAAACTTGGGGGGGCGGGGGGGGGGGGGAGAGAGAGAGAGAGAGAGAGAGAGAGAGAGAGAGAGAGAGAGAGAGAGAGAGACAGAGAGAGAGAGAGGGGATGGGAGATTTTTTTATTTTTGAAATATGCCCAAAAAAGCCAAGGGGGGCTCTTTTTTTTTCGAAAATCCCCAAAATGTGAGAAAAATCTAGAAAAAATCCCAAAAAATTGCAAAAAAATCCAAACAAAATTCTCAAAAAATTCTGAAAAAAATCTCTATAGGTTTGGCCAATTTTGTCACTCAAAACCATAGAGAGCTTCCTTTATTCCTCCTATTTGGCAAGACAATGACATCAAAAAAGGATAAAAAATTCTAGAAAAATGGTAAAAATGCTTGAAAAACTCCCAAAAATTCCCAAAAATTTCCAAAAATGGTACTTAGCAAAGGGCTATGAAAGGGTTGCTGAATTTGCTAAAACTCAAAGAACAAGCATGAGAATGGGTAAAAACTACTAAAACTTAAGCAAAAATGACAAGAGAAGACTATGTACAACCTGAACAAATTTTGCAGGTTCCAGGTGATCCATAAATCTTCACTTTTGTTGATGATAGGCCTTGAGCCTTGATATGTTGACTCAGAGAAACTCCTCCATAAACTCCAATTATATTGCGCTTCATTGGTTTTGTCTTCTTGTTGGGCACATTGGTCATCTGAGAGGGGTACCCTAAATCCTTCAGTAAAATATTGTCTCCTCCATACTACAACTTTTGTATCTTTGTGTTGGCAACTTTATAGCTTTATCTGCAAAATTTCATTTTCACTATTACAGCTTCTTCATCAAAAGGACCCCTCTGTTTCCAAAGACTTGCAGGTACTCCTTCCACATTCTTGTAAAGCCCTGCACTTGCTATCATAAAAATTGACATAACATATGATATCCATACCAGTATCCAAAAAATATGGCCATTGACATATGATTTGAAGTAACTTCATCACTTTCACACATAAGGGCTTTTCTTTTCTTCTCTCTTATATGGCCTTTGAGTGAGACTGTCTCCCTCGAATTAGTAACTTGAATGATGTCCTCTTTTTCTTCATATGCTTCCTCCCTACTTGAGTTTGGAAAAATTCCATAGCAGGAGGATGGTTCTTCTGCATGGAGCCAAGCCAACATGTTTTCCTCTTCATAAAAATTTGCTTCTTCAAATAGATGTGCTTGTGAGTTGTCCAACAATTCTTCTTCCATACAAATACCAATTGTCTGCATCATGTTGGTATGTCTTTGATTGTCTTGTCCTTCTTCTAAAATTATCTGCTGCAAATCTTTTCCCTCTTGTTTTATCCACATTGTGTCCTTGCCCTAGTCATGCAGCACATTGGCATGCCTTAACTAAGGTCTCCCAATTAATAGGGGGAAACTTCCTTCTACCTATGGCAGCCTTAAAACAACAAAGTCTGAGGTAAAGATGGTACCTTGTATCTTGACTGGGACTCCAGGGACCACTCCCATAGGCTTTACTATGCTTTGGTCTGCCAATGTTACAGTGAAGTTGGCAAGCTTAGAAGGGTATAATCCAATCTTTTTCATGGTATATTCAGGCATCAAGTTAATGCGAGAACCACCATCCACAATAACTCCTTGAAACTCATGACCTTTAATAGAGACTATTAGCCGAGGACTCTTGTAATCTGTGAGGGATGCTTCCCCTACACTTTTATCTTTATGCATAACAGCAGCCTTTGCCGCTAAACTTGTTGTGGACATTTCATCCATTATCTACAAGGGTTCTGACTTGAATTTCCCATCCATCTTTATTAAATCAAAAATACTGACCTCCTTTTTTATGGACTTGAGTAGTCTTGAAGCTTCTAATTCCTTAAGAGCATGGCCTCCATTTTACTTATCAAACTCCTCATGAGCCTTGTTGAAGGTGTGTCCAATGGCATCACTGGTACCTATGAAATTCTCTTTTTTGCTTTATATCTGCACCTATGGTGGCTTTGTCTTCAGATGCAACTTTGTCTTTGTTCAATCCATTAATTATTGATTCTTGACCTATGTCCACTTGAGCCTTCCCCTTGCTTCTTGTCTGCACTATAAAAGATTCAATTTCTTCTGACTACACCACCCTGGTAGATGGTGATGGCACTGCGGCTTGCTTTACCATTTCTTCTTTGCACATAGAAATCATTTGAATGTGGGGCCCAGATGAAGATGCTTGGGTTCTTAGGACAACAATTAGTATAGTGGTCTCTAGCCTCTGGGTAGTTCATGCAAGGAGGGGCATTTTCTGGGAGAGTGCACCTACTTTGATAGTGCCCACATTATCCACATCTAAAACAAATAATTGGCCTCCTAGGCCCATTTCCAAAGTTATTCCTCTGTCTAGGATCATAATTGTTACCTTGATTGTGTGCAACAACCATCACATTTGCTGGTGGTAAGGGTCCTCCTTGTGTCCAATATGTTGTTGCAGGTATTCCCCTTGATTGGCATTCTTGGGCCTCTTGACCATCTTTCCTGCATAATTGACAAGTCACACTTAATAGAGGACATTCACTTACTATATGACCTTGCTTGCTGCACATGGAACACCAAAGTCCACTCTTGATGCCACCCCCTTTGAGTTCTTGCAACTCCTGTCCCAGCTGAGCCAATTCCTTTGATTGGGCCTCCTCCTCCTTTTGGAGCTTTAATGCCTCAATCTCCCTCCTCAGCTGAGTAACAACATTCTCCTCCTCTTTGTGGGGCTTATTCCTTTTTAAGCCCTCTAGCTCCTTCCTTAGTTGGATTACTGGATCCTCCATTTCTGTAGAATATGGTAGTTGAGAAGAAGTTGCTCCTTACTGTTGCCTTATTTGCTCCAGTCGTGTAGCTGTGTTGATGAATTCCTCTATGGAGGTTGTAGGCAACATTAATTCCTTGATTTTACATTGGGTGGTCACTGGAAGTGGCTTAGCTAACCATTTCTTAACAAAAAAATCATGTGGGGGATCTGGCAACTTAGCCATTAGTGCCTTGGCCCTAGTTACAAACTCTGGAAATTTCTCACCTGGACCCAATCTCAAGTTTTCTAATTCGTCTATGATGATCTCTGCAGTATTTCCATGCTGAAATTGATTTTTGAATGCATCTTTCATTAAGTCCCAAGTTGTAAAATGGTTCTCAGCAAACTGGCTGAACCATTTATCTGCTAATCCTTCTAATGTGGCAAGGAAAATTATCAAAAAGGCATCCTCTCTTCCCATTAAGCCTCTAGTTTTGCATAGTGCTAAAAACCTTCTAATATGCTCGTCTGGATCTTCCTGAGCTAGGCCTTTGAAAGAAGGAAATTTTATATCCAATCTTGATAGTAGGGTTTCCAAGTCTACCTGACCAGCCATGCTTCTTACTGATGAAGTTGATGAAAGTGGACTAGAGGATCTTCTAACAGCCTTCCTTCTTGTTTGCTTGCAGGTGACCCTCAATGTTTGGGACCGAGTTGCAGTCATGAGCTGCTCAGAGCCCTCTTAGTATGAGATAATTGATAGGAATATTTACCTCTTAGCTCAATGAAGTAATACTTTCCTCACTTGAATATGTCTTCTTCTATGCTCAAATCTCCTTGGAGTCCCACCGGAATGCCAAATTTTGTTGGGGGATTCTTGGACAAGAAGGGATTTGAGTGTTTGTAGGAGAAAAGGGAAAGACAAGGAGAGAGATACACACTAGAAGACTCTATCACTTGATTATAATAAGACAAATACAATGGATATGCACAATACAATCCAATGCTACTGTGCAGAATCCTACCAAGTGCTGAATTACAAAATACCAAATACCCAAGGTCTTGTTGCTGCCGGCCTCCTCTGCACCAGACCTCCACCTTCTCTAAGCCTGCACTTGTGCACACCTTGCACCAATCTTCCAATAAGAGGGAGGGATTGGACACCTTCCGTCGGCATGCGCACACTGCAATGTGACCTTGGGATCCTTGGGGGGAATAGCTTAACACTTCTCTGCACACTTCTTAGTCCTCTTCATGCACACCTTGTACTTCACTTCTCTGCGTCGCACACTGTGTGTCCCCTGCACTTCTATCTCTTGCCTCACTTAGTCTATGCTCACCTTGCTTGGTCTTAGAATAGTCCAAGTAAAGTCCTTGCCTTGATTTGAGTGTCGATTCACGTACGCTCCTAACTACAAGAGTATTTTGGTGCTCACTTTGATGTCCCAAGATTGTCTCCTCAAGTGGGCAGCCAACAAATCCCTGTTTTGTCCTATAGAGACTTTAGAGGGTTCACCTGAACCTTCCAAAACACTTTAAAAATACTTTGAACCTTAGGGAAACTAGAGAAATACCTCTGTCACTTGCAACCACTTTCTCCAATTCACCCTTTGTGGACACTTAATTGTGCACTACCTGTGCACTTTGACACCTACACTCGAAAACTTTGACTTTACCCTTATTGACTTTGACCTTGAACTTGTTGACTTTGACCAGTTTGACTTTGACCTTTTGAGTTTGATTATGGTTGACTTTGACTATAGTTGACTTTGACTATGGTTGACTTTGACCAATATGACTTTTATAGGCTCAATATTATAGGCTAAGCAACATAATTAATGTTCTAGCTAATAGAGGTCCTATGCTAATTAACATAGCTACTATGGTAACTAACACCTAGTATGATAACACAATGGTAATTTAGATTCTTTAATAACATAATGTTAGTAGAGATTTGAAGGCATTAGTTATTGACAAGTGTGTGTTCTCGATGGTGATGTAAGGCCATTGTTGACACACATTGGGGGTTGAGGGTTAAGCTTTCTTCACCTTGTCTCTTTCTTGCTCATCCCATGCACTTTGTTTTGGATTTCCACATCTTGGTGTCACACTTTTGAAGGATCTGCTTGATGCTCATCTACATGCTTCCATATTAAAGAGTTATATTTGGGGAGTGGAAAAGGTTGCAACCTTTTTCAATTGCTTAGGCTAATTTCTACTCTTTTCTCTTCCATTCTTCTCTAATGCATATGTGTTAGCTCCAAAAGAAATTTATGTTTGGTGGGGAAGATCTATTACAAAGGCTCAAAAGAAAATTTCTAATCTTTTCTCTTCCATTCTTCCATTATAAATATGTGTTAGATCCAAAAAAAATTTATGTTTAGTGAGGTAAATATGTTACGAAAACGATTTCTTTGTTTTCACTTTTAGGGCTTATCATTTCTCGTGCTTGAAGCTTCTTGAAGTTATCTATGCATTTAATGCTTCAATTGTGCGATGTATCTTCTTTAACGTTATATAAGTGCCTACATGCCACTCTTCCATGCTCCCTTTAGGGTTGGAAGACCTCTTCTATGGGCCAAGCTTCAGGAAGTTTCCCTTGGGGCTTTGGTCTTGTGATTACCCAAGTTGTGGGATTGTGTGCAAGCCACCCCTTGATATCCCACTTTCTATCAAAAACTGCGTAAGTTTTCAGTACGTCTAATGTGATTATATGAGCATGCATTTGATTGGGGAAAGCCTTGGGGAAGGCTTGTAAATCTTATGCATTTCATTGCTCTATTCTTGTGAGCTCTATTCATTTCATGATTGGGTTTATGTCATATCTTGCTTTGAGTGATGGCATTTCATGACATATGCATCCATTTGGATTAAGTATAGGCTTAGTATTTGGGATTTTGGTTCACCTTTTGTGATCTTTAAGAAAGAGTCATTCATGCATTTCATTGACCTAAGGAGATATTGTTTGCTCACATTATTGGCGCTCTCAAGAATTGACTATAAGAGTCTCTAAAAGAATTAAGTGGTAATCATTAACGAGAGGATTGCATCCCCATAGATTAGGGTGTCTTAGATACACTATAGACTCTATATCTATCATGAGATGTCTCCTTCAGCACTTCTTTATGATTGCGCATGTTAAGGGCTTGCATAGGTTCAAGATTTTCCAAGCTTCCATGAGAGCATGAAGCCACCCACTGGCCTCACTCAATTTATCAACCCATGAAGTGGAAGGCTAAGAACTTCCCAAGATCTTACGAATTCATCCATAGAGAGCTCTTAGAGTATTGAAAAACTTATTATCAAAAGATTTACACTTTTCTAAGCCATGCAGAGCATACATAACGCCTTATCTTTGAGAGATTTTGACATTTCATAATGTGATTCTCTTCTTCGCGCCCATTATTTATGATGTGCTTGCTTCATTTGTCCCTACCTATGCTAAGAAGGAGTATTTTAGAATCTATTTGGGCTCATCTTTAGGGGGTGTTTTGCGCAAATATTTCATTGGAGGGACGATTTGGTATTTATGTCTATGAGAGAACTTTAGGATCTTCATTTGGGGGATTTGGGTATCATGTTTATATTGCCATTTCACTTCGATAGCAAGGAGATATTTTCATGTGTTTCAAGGAATTATTTGTTAATTAAAGAATGCCACTTCTTCACACAAGGTGCATTCTCATTTGATACTCATGCTTCCCTTGTGTTTGCTTGTTTTCTATGCTTCATGGAGTCACCCATTCATCTACATGTTAACACTCTTTGAATCTTTGCAATCCAAACAAGTGATAAATGCTTATTCTTAGGTTTTGAAGAGCCAAGTGAAGGTTGATCCATTCTCTTCCATTTTAAAAATCTAATGGATTGTTTTTCTCTCTATTTCTTGTAGATTTTGGCACATATGACAGTCTCTTTTGTGAGTTCAATGTTGATCCGCTTGTGGGATTGTGTTGCGACTCACATAAGACATTCCAAAATCGTGATGTGCTATTTTTTAGGAT
>CM035416.1:122729810-122744810 GCA_020310875.1 Ceratopteris richardii | reverse complement strand
GACAAGTTAGGTCTTGTGATGGTAGCATAATTAAGGCTTCCAATTATGCTTCTATATGCTGAAATATCTTCAAGAGGTTGTCCTTCACCTACACATAACTTAGTGTTTGGATCCATCGGTTGTATGAGTGGCTTACATCCACTCATACCATACTTATAAAGTACATCTAGCAAATATTTCCTTTGAGCAAGGTAAATACCATTTTCCACATAAATAACTTCAATCCCAAGAAATTATTTAAGAACTTCAGGATCTGAAATCTTGAATTCATTTCTAAGCTTGGCCTTGATCCATGTGATACCTACATCATCACTTCTCGTTATAATCAAGTCATCCACATATATGCATACATAGACAACTAGTGCTTCTTCCTTCTTGAGGTATAAGGAAGGATCTCCATCACTTGGCTTGTATCCACACTTGCACTAATACTCCACAAGCCTTTGATTCCATGCCCTAGGAGTGTGCTTTAGACCATACAATACTTTTCTAGAAAGCATAATGCCTAGTAGTATAACTATCATAGACAAGCCTTGAGATTGGATGTTTTACCCTTGTTGACCTCCTTTCTTCTCCTTTTAGTGGAATGGACTTTCTTTGCCTTGGTGTCTTGATCTCTTCTTTGGATGTAGCTCCCTCTTCTAACATATGTTCTTCAAAGTCTTGAATTTCATGTCCATCTTCATCAAGCTCTACCAAGCTTGCCTTTCCTTTATTCACTGATTGATGGGCTGAATCCATGCTTGAACTCCTTTGTATGCTTGCACCACTGATTTCCAAGCTATCTTGAAACCTAGCTTCATATCTCCCCTCTGCCTCTTCAATATCTTCATCTTGCAATGGAACTTTGGAAGCATACCATGGTTTGAGTTCATCAAACACTACATCTCTAAATACCATTAACTCTTTTATATTAGGATTGTAGCACGTGTAACATTTTTGCTCCATATCATAACCAATAAACATATGTCTTTCAACCCTTGCATCCATCTTAACTCTCAACTCTAGCACATGTGTGTAGCATACACAACCAAAGATTCTAATGTGTGAAAGGTCTGGTTACCTTCCACTCCATGCCTCCTCAAGTGTCATGTCATGTACCCATAATGTGGGACACCTATTCATCAAGTACACAGCAGTAGATACAACATCTACCCAATATGTTAAAGGCACATTCATTTCATTTAACATACTCCTATCAATTTCAGAAATATACATATTCTTCCTCTCTACCACCCCATATTGTTGGGGAGTATACATACAAGTGATTTGTCTCCTTATCCCTTGGTCCTGAAAGAAATCACAAAAGGCATGGGAGAAGTATTCTCCCCCTCCATCTAACCTTAGGGTTTGGATGTAGTAACCAATCTCTTTTTTAACTTGAGTTTTGAATCTCTTGATCACATCAAACACGTCTGATTTTTGCCTTATACAATACAACCATACTTTTCTTGCATAGTCATCTATGAAGGTTACAAAGTACCTATTACCTGCAAGAGAGGGCTCTTTGGTTGGCCCCCACACATCTCTGTGCACAAGTTCTAACACACCCTGTGCTACATATTCACTCTTCTTGACGGGTTGCCTAGTACACTTGCCTAGTTGACAAGCTTCACACATGTCATGCAACATTTGTAATGAAAAATGTGGTAAACCTCTTACGAATTTCCTCTTCTCCATGTCTTTCAGCTTTTGAATGTTGATGTGACCACACCTTTTATGCCACAAATCCAAATCTCCAATCTTCTTGTCTCTATAGGTGATGGACATTGCCTTGTTGCTTTGTCCTTTGCCAATGTCGAGAGTGAACATCCTTCCTTCCTTCTTTCCTTTGGCTATCAGCTCATAGCCATTCCTTGGGTCTTCAATAAAGCATCCTTTGTGGTTGAGCTTGTCTTGGTATCCCTTTTCAACCATCTGTGCAATAGAGATTAAGTTCTTTGTAATAGTAGGAACACATAATACCTCAGATAGTCCTCTTGCTTTCAGGTTGCCTTCAAGCTTCACATCTCCCATTTGATCTCATGCTATGTGTTGTCTCCTCTCTCTACAAAGCACTTTGCTTGGGTGCTTGAAAATTGCTAAAGTACTCCTCTTTACCTGACATGTGGTTACTACAACCACTATCTATATACCACACCTCATCATGTAGTTAACCTTCACTTTTATGCTTCATAACAAATGCTCATTTTTTGAATTTGTTGAGGAGTTAGCATAATTACCTTGCCCTTTGTAATTGTTCCCACCTTGTTTTTGCCAACAATCTTTGGCATAGTGTTCGTGCTTCGCACAATTGAAGCATCCATTTGAGTTGGAGTAGCCTCGACCTCCATATCTTCGTCCTCTACCTCTTCCTCTTCCTCTTCCTCTTCTCTTGATGATTGAACTTCATCTTGGCTTGATTGACTCCCTTGATAGCTTTGGCTACCTTGTTGGTAGTTGCTTCTACCTCTTCCTCTTGGAGCACCTCCATTTCCTTTGGCTCTTCCTCCTTTGCCTGCACAGAAGAGTTGGTCTTTGCTACCCTTTGACTTGTTGCCTCCATGGTTGAGCTCCTCAGTCACCATAAGAGAAGTAAGTTGCTCAAAATCTGGTAATGAATCCCTTACATACATAGGGGTTGTGAATGTCTTCCATTTATCATCTTCTCTAAGCCCATTAAGTGTGTGGGCAACTAGGTCATCATCAGATACAACACATCCTATTGAACCAAGTGCATTGGAGATCTCTTTTACTTTTAGTATGAAGTCCTTAATGCTCTGATTTGATGACTTCCTAAGGTTGCTGAGTTCATTCTTGAGCTGAATGTTTCTAGCCTTTGTAGAGGTAGAGTACAACCTTTCTAAACACTCCCAAACCTTCTAAGATGTATCTAGGTCTTGGATATGACCTATCATGGAGTTGCTTATGTGTTGAGAAAGAATGAAGATCACTCTCCTATCCCTTTCCTCCCATTCTCTAATGGCTCTCCTCTGATTCTCAGTAGGTGTATGTGGATCTATGTATGGATTCACCTCAGTACCACTAACCAACCCCCAAAGACCCTTCCCCATGAGGAAGTTAGAAATTCTAAATTTCCAAGGTTGGTAATTTCTCTTTTCAAGCTTCTCAATCTGAATATTATAGTATCCCATTGTGTATGAGACTACAAGTGGATCATAATCCCTCTTTGGATTGTGGTAGATGTGACAAAGAATGATATGTTACCTTCCCACAAGAGTCTCCACTTCTCATGAACTTTCGATGATGATAGAAGATGCTCCTTGCTTCAAATCCTTCTTCAAATCTTCCTGGTATTTTCTTCAATCTGTTAAAAGTACTTTCACAAGTCACTTTTAATATCATTCGGGTTCTTGGAGATGGATAGGGGTCTGACAGTGCAGTGGCCCTTTATTTAATTTTCCCAATTCAACATCCACTGAATAGTTAATCGTCTTCAATTTTACGGATTATCACTACGTAGTACACTTATCACGTGAATTAGCAATCATGACTTCGCACAGACTTATCAATATTAACCCGAGCAATATTGTGTTAATGATTAACTACTGTAACGCAACAAACAAAATACCAATACTCAAGATTTCTATAACTCTGCAACACAACTTTCTAGCGTAATCGCCAGACAGATAGTTTGGCAATCCTTTGTGTCTCGACGAACGTTGTACTTGCCTTTTCATTAATGAATAAAGAGCTACATCTATTCGCTATGCCCTTTCGGTGCGTGCGAGTATGAAAAAGTAAAATTACATATTCCCATCCGGCGGCCTAACACTGGCATGCACGGGAATCAAACCCAAAAAGGACAATACAACTAAGGCTCATCAATAATGCCTTGTATATACAGAGAGAGGGCTAATTTAAAAGTTCGTGTGATCTTTTGCTTTAAGGAATCCAGCATAGTCTTCAAAATATCCGGCTCGACCAATTGTGCATCAGTCCGAACCGAACTAGCCCCAATGACTTGACTCATCAGTAGTTCTATCTGCATCTGCAAAAATGCTTCTTGAAGATAGAAATCGTTGGCGATGGCCGCATCTCTCCTTAGCTTTATTTCGGCAATTTCTGCATCAATTCTGGACAATCTCTCGGCTTAAAATCCTAACTGCTTTTCTCTGCATTCCAATTCTTGAGCTTGATATTGGATAGTTTTGTAGTAAGCATCCCTCTCTTTCATTATACCTGCGAACTCTTTCTTGAGCTGAATCGTCAGACCTGTTTGTGCTTCCAAGTCACGACTCTTCTGAAAGAGTTCGGCAGACACTGTCTTGAGTTCTTTAGTGTTTTGCATGGCCAAATCAGCCATTTCTTGGCCTTTCTATGTCACCAGCTCCAGGTCCGCACGAGTTTCTTCCAATAGATTGTCGAGAGCAACCCGAGCATCTTCTTTGTCTTGTACCAACTGTTTCAATTGAATGATTTCCTCATCACGAGCGGCGAGGAGAACATTCTTTTCCTTCAGTTCAGCAATTGTTGCATCTCGTTGAGCAATCAAATTGTCCCTTTCTGTTAATTCCACTTGGAGTTGTTGGAGCTAGATGTGCAGGGCATGGTTCTCTGCTTTGACCGCATTTGTTTCTTCCTGTAGTGGGGCAATATTTGCTTCGAGCAAATCAACTTTGCCTTGCAATTCTTGCTAGATATTTTCAGTTGCCAACTTCATCTGAAGAGGTAATTGCTAGGAAAACTATATAAGGAGGCGATCCATAGATTCCAATTCCGTGAACATAACTGGTGGACGAGGAAGGGAAGGGGGAAATTGGGATGATGAGGCCGTCAGCAAATGAGGGGAAGATGGTGGTGAATAATCTGGAGAGGATAATGGAAGGGTAGAGGCCTCACGAACAATAGTTGAAGGGCCACTAGAAAGAATTTCAGTAGCATCAAGAATAAGAGGGGGAGAGGGGAGAAGAGCATTTGGCACCAACACAATTCCGGTCACATTCTGAGTGATCTCCTCAGCAGTGGCAATCACTTCCTTGATGATATCGTTCACGATCTCTTTCATAGCATCCTCATCCAATTGATGAGATTCCTCCTCTCGCGATGAAACTTCATCGACATCTTCCATGTTCACATCCTGATCCGACTGCTTGAGAGGAGACAAGAGGACAGAGGATTCGACTTGGAGGGAGGTGGCGGTGTCGTGGAAAACTTCAACGTCATGGCCGGCGACAGAAACCTGTACCTGACTCTAGGAGGGACTAACTCGTCAACGTTTGCATGTAAAGAATTGAAGAAAATATTCATCTTCAACCTCTTCGTCGTCTATCATTTGGGTATATTCTTCATGTAAAAGAAAAGGAGCGGTTGGAGGGGGTTGAGCGGCTTGGATCACCGGAAAGAGGAAGGTGAGGATATGGGGTAAGCGGGTACGAGGGATGTTGTTCTTGGTGATTCGCTTGGTAACCGTCACACATTCACGGTGAATGCACCGAAAAAAGAAGGACGTGAAGTTTACAGGTTCATGGGAAGCAGTATCAAGCATGGAATAAAAGGGTCGTGAAATGCCGTAGGTGCGTTTTTGTAAATTTAGTGTGGCGGCCAGGAATTATAGAGTAGTAGGCTCTAGTTCTGGTCGGCAAAGGATGGCATACTCATTAGATGAGTGCCGGGGAAACAGTTCTTTCATGGTGGCAATAGGAAGGAGTGGACCATTCTCCGATCCTTCCTGAGGGAGTCAAAATCCCTCAGCAAACGTGGCTAAAGTGATCACTACACGAGGGTTTAAACAAGTAATCGGCCAACACTACTCTATAGCACGTGTGGTGGCAATGGCAAAAATTATCTGCGCATGGAATGGATGACACTCCACGGAATGCGAAGACAATTCAGCGAAGGCCAGCAACCCGCGAGTACGCAAGTACTCACTCACGTCGGGAGTGAGATCGGCACAGAAGGTGGCTACATTAGCGAGAGCTTCCATGGCGCACACAAGGAGACACGAAAACACAGCGTACACAGATAGCGCAAACACACAAGCACAATAGCGATTATCAGTTGAAAGGACAGGATTAAGTAAGATCACGGGAAAAATTAGGTGGCAAACCCCTACTCACAATGCAGTATTGAAGAGATATCCTTCATAAGTGCGGCATGCATGCATGAACAGAGGTAGTGACACGGAGGTGGCGATTAATCATGATTAGATCAACAAAATGGAAGGATTACGGTCAAATAGTCAACTAAAACATGGGAAGTAGAAAAAGAAAGAAATTAACAACCGAAAAAGAAAAATGAGCGAGCACACGTCAGGAGTTACTTGACATCAAGTGATAAGGGCGGAACTTAGAGCCATTAATCACTTTTGGAAGGGGAACACTTGTTAAGGTCACCAACCTAAAAGTGGAGGGTCCCACTTGCTCAGCAATCCGGTATGGACCGAACCACCGTAACTTAAATTTTCCAGCAGATCTATTGGCTTTAGCATTATAAAATAAAATGAGTTGACCAATCGTAAGACAGGGGTTTTTAGAAAGTGATCATGAGTACGGGCTTGGCGTAACTGAAATTCTTGAAGAGTCATGAAGCTTTCCAAGCGTTGTTCATCCAATGATTTGAGCACATCCAATCGGAATGGAAAAGATTCTTCCAGCAGCAATTTCTGAGATAAGGTGACTCGCAGATTTGGTACCACTACTTCCATTGGTGCAATAGCTTCCAATCCATAAGGAAGCTTAACGGAGTCGTTCCGGTTGCCACTTTGTACGTGGTCCGGTAAGCCCACAACACTACAGGTAAGAGCTGGTCCCAGCGTTCAGGACATTCCAAGGTCAAATTTCTGAGCATATTTAGCAGAGTCTTATTGGTACTCTCAGCCAGACCATTGGGGCACGTGGATAGTAAGGTGAACTGAATTTGTGTACAATCTGGAAAGTCTGAGTCAGCACTTGCATTAAGTTGTTGGCGAAATGTGTACCCTGGTCCGTTACTATTTCTAGAGGTAATCCATATCGAGGGAAGACATCCTTCGTCAAACATTTGGCCACCGAAACAGTTGTAGTCGAACGTAAAGCCCAAGCTTCCGCCCACCTAGTGGCATAATCTGTACAGGTCAAAATATATCGATTGTTGGTGAGGGTAGCTAGGGGTGAAATTGGGCCAATGAAATCTAAACCCACTTCTGAAAGGGCTCCAAAGGTAGTTGGTTGAAGAGGAAAGAAATGTCGCTGCAAGGGCTGTCCAAACCGCTGATAGACATCACACTACTGCACAAATTAAACAACATCTCTGTACATGGTAGGCCACTATAGCCCACTTTGCAAAATTTTTCGGTGAGTAAGATCAGCTGCGAAGTGTCCTCCAGTGGGTGTTGAGTGAGCCATGGCAATAACTGATGTCGCTTCATGGGGAGGGATACATCAGACTAGGACACCAGTCAGATCGATGTAGTACACTTGACCCAAAATCAACCGGAATCGTCGACTGTAGACTGCGATTTTATGGCACAGATTAGGAGGAGTATTAGGAGGAAGAAAACCATCAATAAGAAAAGTCATTAATGTATCATAGTATGTAGGGGCAACAGGCAGTTCTACAGATTCTTCAAGAGTTGTCGCGATGACGTAAATAGTGGGTGTAGTGTCATCAACACCTACCGGAGACTCGCCGGAATCCAGTCGAGATAAAAAATCCGCAAAGACATGCAATGTGCCGGGTCGGTGAATAGCTTCATAATCAAACTCCTGTAGTAGTAAAACCCATCTAGCCAGTCAGCCACCTAAATGTTGTTGCCGAACCAAATATACAAGTGCAACATGATCCACATGGAAAGTGAATTGTCTTCCCAGCAAGTAATGCGGAAATTTCTTAACAGAGTATACCAATCCAAGACACTCCCATTCTGTCATAGAGTAATTTCTCTCTGTCGGAGCTAATCGGCGGCTCGCATAGTACACAGGCCAAAACCATTTGTCAGTTTGTTGCATTGGCACACTGCCAATCGCGATATCTGATGCATCCACGAAGACATGGAAAGGACGTTTCCAATCAGGCGGTTGCAGGATCGGAGCCTGCGTCAATAAGACCTTCAAACGATTAAATGCCATTTGACACTCATTAGTCCATTCATATTTCCGCAGGGTACTGGTCATAAGTCGGTTAAGTGGCATCACTAGATGAGCTAACCACTGTAAATGTCTGCCATGCCACCGAATTTGACCCAAAAACCGCATAACTTCTTTCAGTGTCTTTGGGACCGGTGCCTCTAACACAACTGCTACTTTATCAGGATCGACCTATATTCCTTGTTTAGATATAATATGACCGAGTAGCTTACCATAGGAGACCGCAAAGACTAATTTGGTAGAATTCAAACATAGCCGGTACTCCAGACACTTTGCAAAGCAACACAGTAAATGATATAGGTGTGTTGAAGTGTCGCCAGACAATGAAAAATCCTCCAAATAGACTTGCATGAACGTTGTGAGATAAGGTGAGAACACTTCCTGCATACATCTTTGGAATGTACTTGGGGCATTCCGTAACCCGAACCACATTACGGTGCATGCATAAACGCCCCAATTGGTGATGAATGTTGTCTTTGGTATATCTTGTTCCGCCATCCGCACTTGATTATATCCACTGTAGCCATCCAAGAAAGAATACATTTCGTGACCTGCTACCCTATCGAGCATTGTATCCAGAAAAGGAAGAGGGAACGGATCCGATACGGTGGCTGCGTTAAGTTTTCGGTAGTCGACACAACTGCGTAACTGTTTATTTTTCTTTGGCACTATCACTATTGGTGAGATCCACTCTGCATGCTCAATGGGAACAATGAATCCAACCTTCAACAAGCGATCTAACTCTGCTTTTACGTGGGCTGCATAATGTGGATTCATCCGATAGCTGGCTTGCTTGAAGGGTCGCACATCTGGCTTCAGCACCACCCAGTGCTGATAAATTCGTGGGTCAAGACCTTTCATGTCCTTGTAATCCCAAGCGAAGACATCTAAGAACTTGCGCAAGAGTTGCACCAAATCTTCTTGGAATTTCTCTGTTAATCCTACCTTAATTTTTACTGGCCTCGGGTTGATCATGTCGCCCAAGTTGTACGTTATCAATTGATCCTCCGGTATCAAGTCTTTACCAAATCATCAGCTGGCTGCAATAATTGTTGTAAGGTCGCTTCATCCATTGTTATGTCATCATCTCCTTCTGCTTCTCCGGTCACTGGTATGACTGTACAAACTGCCGGACTCCAATTATCAGCTACCGACTATAAGTCTACAGTACCTAATGAGATAAGGTCCTTATTTTTCTTGAGGAAAGCCTCCTCCTTATCATCAGATATCCCATCCAACATATGGACTGGCTCTGCTACATATGGTCGTGCGTGTAGATCACAGGGTTGCATAGCATCCAATGTAACTACACATTTCCGGTGATTATCTTTGAAAATTAACTCTTGAGCTGACCAATCCTGCACGATGTCGGAGCGGAAGCGACGGTCAGTGGATCAGGGCGACCGCCAAAAGATACGGCGCACACAGGGTGCTTGGAACAAGCTCAGGTGATATGAAGACTCAAAGAAGATGTATCTAATCAATCAAATCTTTTCGCACTTTATGAACGATCTCAGGCGAAGTGGAAAGGTTTTTAGGAAGATTCAAGTTGATCGGTTGAATAAAAGCGAAAACGAAAGTTTAATATATCATCTCATGCACCTAATTCAAATTTCTATATCAAGTTTGAGCGAAAGTGAATTCTATGGCAATGCTCCTAACACTATGTTTTCAAGTGCTATAATAATTCATTCTTGCTTTACATCACATAAGAAATCATGCTCGAGTCATACAAAGTCGAAACTCAAAAGCAATCTTGCCAAACTATAATATATCGAGAGCATACTCTATCCCTTATAACATACAGATGTATTATGGACAATCCTTAAATATCTGTTATATGAAATCAATTGAGATATTTTGATGCAATTATATGCGTGTATGTACTATAGTAGGTAATTATTTTGATGCAAAGCCAAATTCTCAAACAAATGTGAAGTGCAAACAAAACTTGTTGTCTATGGCTGACACTAAACATTGGATCTAGCGCAGTTTGGCAATACAAACTGAATATTCAATCAATCACTTTAAACAAATCGACAGTTTTCCTTACAAAATACTCTTAACATTACTTGCAAAATATCAGAATAAATTTTCAGCAGCTCTAGCAGCGTTGCGTAATCAACTTCTTTCCTTTCTCGTCTATTGCATTCTTTCGGCTTCAATAATTTCCTCTCCTCAGAATATCTGTTTACGCCAACTTCCTCCTCAATAATAATCAACCGGAAGGTAGAGACAAAGTTTCAGATCTAACAGAGTATCATCGGAACTACTTTTCACACTTTTAGATTGTTCGATGTTACAATTATTCTTCAGATTATCAAGCGTAGGTAAGAAAGCTACAACGTAACATACATGAATATAATAAAGGATAATCTATTATCACAGAACCATTAGAAACCATATTCGAAGCAGGCGCTATGGCAGGAGTATGGCGCAGATATGACAGATGCTTTTTCAGGTTGCACCTTCCTTCAGCATCGTCCCTTCACTTTTCCGAACTGCAGAGAGTGCCTTGTCTCAGATTTAACGTATGAATTCTTCTCCTCTGCAAACGCAACAGATCAAGGTTGGCGTCCTTCCTTTCCTTCAATATTCCGCGCTATATATTAATCTCCTCTTTCATAGAATCTGGTGTGCTCTACTCCTCCTTCTGAAGTTTGCAGCTCGAACACGTTCAAAAATCATAGGCTCCTCGAGGCTTGACATTTTATAGGGGACAGAACTCTGACACCTGGGCAGGTCAACCAGATAGGAACTGTTCGACGGAGTTGAATTGATTAAAGTGTGCAAGTGTGTATGTATATGTGCAGACAGATTTGGAAGATAAATGCGCAAGTATTTGATCTGCGCGCGCGAGATCGTTGGTGTATGTGACCGTCAAGTCCTTGTTGCTCAGGAGATCAAGACGTGCTTGTAGGGGAGGAAGCTGAGAGAGCGTTGATCTGTAGAGGTTCTATGATCTACACTTCCTTCCCCTTGGCGCCGCGCTCCTCTTGGAATCATGCACGCTGCAGAAGCCGACTTTTTTATGGATCGATAAATAATTGCTAGCTCAATATCAAATGTTGGCCTCCTTCCTCCGATCAGTGTGCCTTGATATCTACCAGCTACGGCCGATGAATTGACCTCCTTCTCTCTCACAAAAAAATTGCTGCCTGACATAAAACATGAAGTGACCTGCCAAACATTCGGGGCCCCAATATGGAGCAAAGCCCACATATTTATACACACAGAGAGTCATGAGATTACCACTCTTTTGGTTTCTACTTTACGTTTGCATCCACACTTTAATCCACACTTAATCACCACTCTTTTAATTAGCTTTATGCACACAACTTACTTTCACCTCTCTTTTGATCTACACTACTTCTCACCACTCCTTTCTATCAACCAACTTTTTCACTTTAAATGCATCATCCTTTCAGACCACTCCTTAATTCACTTTAATTACACACTTAGATCACACCATTCTTTAAACACTTTTCATATATATCACTCATTAATTATCCATTACTTTTTCTTTTTAATTGAATTATCCTAACTTTCTTAATTTAATAATGCATTTAAATTAGGCTTAGGTTAAGCATTTAATATATTCAAACCTTAGTATTAAATGCACATACATGATTAAATAATTAATTAAGCCATATTTTAATTTTTGTTAATGAACCAATGTTTAGATATAGATTAATTTCCTTCAATATTAATTATTTTAACCCTTGAACCATTCTAAAACCCTAAAAAACCTACTTAAAACCCTTTGGAAACCCTTGAAACTCATTAAAATCTTTCTGATCCCTATCATTAGTCCATTGACATTGACATAAATCCTAGCATTAACCCATTAAAATCTTTTGAGACCCTTCAGATGAACCTAATGAACATAAAATCATGTGAACTTAGACAACCCTAGGGTTAAATACCCATGAATCAAGCATGTATAAATGTAAAATACTCATTAATTGAGTAATTAGGGTAAACCCTAATTTGAACATGTATTCTTTATCATTTCCTGTATCTGCAAACACTTCAAAAATAGTTAATTCCAATCAACACAATTGTTTAACAGTGATATAAAAGGTTTAAGATCACCAATAAAGTTGTTTTCATTTTCTCTGGTCATCAACTGGAAAGTTGAAAACTTTCCGACAACGACTTTGGCTTGCTTGAGCCATGGTCGACCGAAAAGAAAATTGTAGTCGAGGCTAGATTCGGGTAACTCCAAGACTACAAAAGTCATTTTAAATGTAGTTCCCTGCAAGGTAATAGGAATATTACGTACTAGTCCCAATAGATGGACTCTGGATTGGTCCGCCATTCGCACAAAGAACTTTACTGGTTCAATTTGGGTCCAACCCAGTTTCTTGCAGAGGGCAGCTGTTGCAATATTCACACCCAACTCTCCATCGATTAAAACTTGTGAAATCTTCTGGTTTTTATACCAAACGATGATCAATGGTACTGAATGATCCACTGTAGAATCCATCTCGGGTTGCATGGTCGCAATTGCCGGTGTATAGGAAGGTCCGGGGCTGACTTGCTGTTGGAATTGCTGTCGTGCACTAGGCACTAGAGTGAGCAACTGTCCCAAAGGAAGTGTGATTGAAGCCTTAGAGATAATGTCCCATACCTGGTCTATTTGTGCTATGGTCATTACCGACTCTGGTTGTGATTCTGATGTCACCAGGGCAGAATCCTATGCAGGCGGTCTTGCATTTGACAGAGGACGCTGAGTTACCGGAACTAGATCAGGGAACACCGTCGGTTCCTTAGTTGTCCATTGAGTGGCCTTTGCAAACATCTGCTGTTGCTCACGAATTCTGGGTTCAAAAACCTCAGCTGCTGGTTACAACTAATTTTCGGATCTTATCTGTACTACGGCTGCTTCTGACTCGACTAGGAAAATATAAACCATATTTGTCATCGGATTTTGTCTTTCCTTCTTTCTTTTGTCGTACTCTGTGTCTTCTTGACAAAATCGATGAATATGGCCAACCTCGCCACAAAAATGACATCGAGGGGGTGGGAGAGAGGTACCTTCCGCTAATGTACCCGCCTGCCATCGATTTTGATTAAAATTGTTACTTCGTGGTCCTCGATAATTCCTATATCTCTGCTGCTGATTGGTCCGTAACTATGGCGGTACGTAATGGGTGGTTGGCTGACCCGGTTCCTCTATTATGGCGTTTACTACCGCTCTACGTTGCACCTTTGCATTGTATGCACAAGTTTCTATTGAGTGACCCATCGTATTACAAATGGCACAATACATTTGGTTGAGAGCACATGTGGAATTGGTGTGACCAGGATTCTTACACTTAGTACAATACACTTGTTTGGATGGATCTTTGGCCACGTTCTTGCTTGCTTTCAACCATTCCAGATCTTTCGTAAACCCTCCAACTTTGTGCTCCAATTGTAAGGCCATTGCAATGACAGTGTCCAATATCATTCCGCCCACACAACGAATGATCATAATCTGTTTTAACCGGGGATTCAATCCGTTGATGAACCATTATGTTATGACATCATCTGGCAGGTTGGCATGCACCAGAGGCAGCTGCCACAAATGAGTTCTCAACAATGTTGCATACTCCTGAACACTCTGGTGTGGTGTCTGTCGATTGTTTTGCAAATAGTCAAAACTTTCTGAAGGGTTCTTCTTCAAATGAAACCTCTGCAAGAATGCATCCCTCACATCATGATAATTACCGAAATGATTAATATCATATTCTGTTAGCCACCTTGTTGCTTCATTAACTAGTGTGGCCTGAAACACGATGGTCTTATACGCTGGATCTGGTGGATGGTTCAACACTGCATAACTAATTTCGAATGTCCGAACATGTGCATTGAGATAATCCCCTGGAAATCCACCGAATTTCGTATAGGTCACTCCAGTTGGGATCGGTCGAGGTGGGAAGATTGGTTGTGGTTGCTGTTGTTGTTGCTGCTGAAATTGCAGTTGCGGCTGTGGCGGTGTTTGTTGTTGTTGCTGTGAGCCACTCATGGTGCTTTTGTTGGTCGTATTGTTGTTACCTGAATTTTGAGGAGGTGTTTCTTGACCTTTCGAATCTGTAGGCTCAGCCTGTGCACCTTCCGATCCAAAAATGTCGTCGAACCATTTGCTTAGCTCCAGATCTAGTAACCTTTCCTTAGCTTTGGTGTCGAAATTAGTGAGACTTGCACCGAAAAGGGGTGAACGCAATAAGTGTCCACCAGGCAGCACCGCAGTGTCATCCAAAAACTTCAAATTACCACCAAGTGGTACCGCACTTCCACCGGAACTCATCGAGCTCTCACCGGGCCAAGTAACCCTATCACCTGACACGTTCTCACCCGGTACCGTGAACCTGTCACCAAAACTAGTCGAATTTGGACCAGATAGTGCAGAACTGACTCTGCACTACGTCTCTGTACAGCCAAAAGTCACTGTACCTTCTCCAAAAAGTACGAGACTCACACCAGAATTCACCGAAATCTCATCATGGATTACCAAACTAGCACCTGAGTCACTACTGACTGGCTCTGATCCTTCTGCAACTAGACTTAACTGGTCTGTACTCCTACCACCCGGGGGTGTCCCTAATAAGTTTGGAACTACCCAGGGATGTTGATCTCACCTATACTTTGGGTAGGACTCACCGGAACGAGTAATTGGCATATATCACTTCTTCAACTAACGATTACTATTCTCCATTGCTTATCTCGATTACTGCTCTACCCTTATTGGTTATTCCAAATCAATTTCCATCTTCCCATAGACGTCGCCAGTGTTGAAAGCACTTTCACAAGTCACTTTTAATCTCATTCGGGTTCTTGGGGATGGATAGGGGTCTGACAGTGCAGAGGCCCTTTATTTAATTTTCCCAATTCAACATCCACTGAATAGTTAATTGTCTTCAATTTACCAATTATCACTATGCAGTAC
>CM035416.1:122557310-122724810 GCA_020310875.1 Ceratopteris richardii | reverse complement strand
CTCAAAATCGAATTCGATATGGTTTAAAAATATCAGTGACGGATGGATTAATACCATATTGAAAACGATCTATATTCGATTGAACTATGTGGATTAAATGATATAGATTTATCTGCATTAAGTGGGGTAAATGTTGTGGACTCATTTGAACTATGTGGATTAAATGAAGTGGTATCATTTGAGTTAAGTGGATTAAATGAAGTGGTATCATTTGAATTGTGTGGATTAAATGTAGTGGTATCATTTAAATTATGTGGATTAAATGAAGTGGATTTATTTGAAATAGATGGATTAAATGTTCGTATTCATTTGAATTATGTGGATTAAATAACGTGGTGTCATTTGAAATATATGGATTAAATGAAATAGATCCATTTGAATTATGTGGTGACACATTATTAGATCCACTATAAATGCTACTAAAAATTAGGGTTTTGTGCTATTCTGACAATGTTTTGTCTATGTATGTATGTATCTATCTATGTATACAAGCTTGTTTCAATCTATTGGGTCACATATGTGAGGCTCGAACTTAAGTTCGAGCCTCGCAGCTTCTACAACAAAAAGAAAAGTATTTTTAACTTGAATCTCCTTTGAAATTTAAATAAAACACACTCGAACTTAAGTTCAAGCTTCTTAGCTCTTGCATCCAAAAGAGTTAAGAGGCTCAAACTTAAGCTCAAGCCTCTGAATCATATCAAGTTTGAGTTTCTTGAGTCACATGATATGAAGCTCAAACTTTTTTAGCTTTTCCAAATGATGATGGAACTTAAGTTCAAGCCTCTTAACTCATGCATCCAAAAGAGCTAAGAGGCTTGAACTTAAGTTCAAGCCTTTGAATCATATCAATATGATCAAATGACGACCAAAAGTTCGACCCCCTAAAAGATGAATGAAAGATACTCGAACTTACGTTCGAGAACCTAAGTTCGAGAACCTAAGTTTGAGCCTCTAAATCATATCAAGTTTGAGTCTATCAGGTCACATGGTATGAGGCTCGAAAGTTTGAAGTTGTTGTGTCACATGATATGAAGCTTGAACTTAAGTTTGAGCCTTTGAACCATATCAAATTTCACTCTATCCGATCATAAGATATGACGCTCAAACGTTAGTTGGAGCCTCCCAGCTTCTGTAGCTAAAAGAATAGTATTTTAAATTCAAAAATGCTTTGAAATTTGAACAAAAGACGCATGAACGTAAGTTCAAGCCTCTAACCTCTTGCATTCAAAGGAGTTAAGAGGCTCAAACTTGAGTTCGAGCCTCTTAATCATATCAAGTTTGAGTCTGTTGAGTCACATGATATGAAGCTCGCACTTTCACAACTTTTCAAAAAGATGCTGGAACTTAAGTTCTAGCCTCTTAACTCATGCATACAAAAGAGCTAACATGCTCGAACTTAAGTTTGAGCCTTTTAATCATATCAAGATGATCAAAGGATGAACAAAAGTTTGAGATTCTAAATAGATGAACAAAAGATGCTCTATCTTAAGTTTGAGACTCTTAACTCTTGCAAGAGATATCCGGTTCCAACTTAAGTTCGAGCCTTTGAATCATATCAAGTTTGATTCTATTGGATCACATGATATGAGGCTCGAACTTAAGTTCAAGCCTCTGAATTTTGAGTCTGTTGTGTCACATAATATCTATCTCGAACTGAAGTTTGAGCCTTTCAATCATATCAAGTCTCAATCCATTGAGTCACATGATATGAGGGTCGAACTTAAGTTTGAGCCTCTTAGCTTCTCTGGGCACTTGATATGAAGCTCAAACTTTTAGAGCTTTCTCAAACGATGCTCAAACTTAAGTTCGAGCCTCTTAACTCATGCATCCAAAAGCACCAAGATACTCGAACGTAATCATATCAAGATGATCAAAGGATGAACAAAGGTTCAAGCCTTTGAAAGATGAAGGAAAGATGTTCAAACTTAAGTTTGTCTACATTCAAAGCAATAGTATTTTTAACTGAAATCTACTTTGAAATTTGAACAAAATATGCTTGAACGTAAGTTTGAGCCTCTTAGCTCTTGCATCCAAAACTGCTAAGAGGCTCGAACTTAAGTTCCAGCCTCAAAATCATTATCAAGTTTGAGTATGTTGAGTCACATGATATAAAGCCCGAATTTTCTCAGGTTTTTCAAAAGATGCTCGAACTTAAGTTTGAGCCTCTTAACTCATGCATCCAAAAGAACTAAGAGGCTTGAACTTACGTTCGAGGCATTGAATCATATCAAGATGATCAAAGTCTGAACAAGAGTTCCAGCCTCTGAAAGATGCACAAAAGACGATCGAACTTAGGTTTGAGCCTCTTAACTCTTGTAAGAGGTAATTGACCCAAACGTAACATTGAGCCTCTAAATCAGATCAAGTTTGAGTGTGTTGGGTCACATGGCATGAGGCGCGAACTTAAGCTTGAGCCTCTGAATCATATCAAGTTTGAGTCTATTGTGTCATATGATATGAGGCTCAAACTTAAGTTCGAGCTTTTGACTCATATCAAGTTTCAGTATATTGGGTCACATAATATCAGGCTCGAACTTAAGCTTGAGCCTCTCCGGTTCCCCCCAAAAAAAAAGAATAGTATTTTTAACTCAAATCTACTTTGAAATTTGAAGAAAAGATGCTCGAACTTAAGTTCGAATCATATCAAGTTTGAGTCTCTTGAGTCACATGATATGAAGCTTCAACTTTCTCAGCTTTTCCAAAAGATGCTCAAACTTAAGTTCGAGCCTCTTCACTCATGCATCCAAAAGATCTAAGAGGCTCGAACTTAAGTTCGAGCCTTTGAATTATATCAAGATGATCAATGCATGAACAAAAGTTCGAGTCTCGAAAAGATGAACAATAGATGCTCGAACTTAAGTCCAAGCCTCTTAACTCTTGCAAGAGGTAAGCAACTCCAATGTAAGTTTGAACCTCTAAGTCATATCACGTTTGAGTCTGCTGGGTCACATGAAATGAGGCTCGAATTTGTTGGAGCAAAGCAATCTCTAATTGATGATTATGAAGAACTTGAAGAAAGTCAAGAATCAAAATGAAGCCAAAGAAGTCATTTGAGAAAGTGAAGAGATCTCAGAAATGTAGCTTGTATACATATGTACATTACAGATGAAAATTCTTGCACTATGAGTATAGATGATCATTAGAATGATAAGGAGTAATGTAATAGATGCAGGATGAGTCTAGAATCATATGTATATAAGTCAATGATGTAAAGAAATAAGAGAGAGAGTCATTAGAAGAAAAAGTGTTCAGGTTATAGATGTGTAGAGAGTCATCTCCATGAGTTGGCGTCGAGTCATTCTCTGATTTCTCTCAGCCTGATCATGTAGATCAGGAAATATTTTGTACACATCTAATCTAGAAGCTAATCAAGCTATGTTCAAGGTTCCAAGGTCTAATTTCTTTCAGATTGTGTGTATGATAAATAAGAACATGTATATGTAAAGTTTGCAGGTAGACCTCTCAGAGTTGTGCACTTTTTCGTGTCAATGTTTTGCTTGGATCTCAATGGAGAGTGTAAATGTTTTTATCAACAAGCATTCAAAATCTAAATTGGAAGGTAAGGAAGCTATGGCTAAAAGCATTTAGAAAAATGGGACTTGTGCTGTGAGAAATCAACCTTAGAAGTTGACTATGTCAAAGTCGCTTGTTCAGGAAGATAGTTTTTGACATATCTTTTATCTTAGTGATCAAACCAGAGTTTTAATGATTCTTTTGAAGATCTAATGGATACTATGATTGCGGAAAGGTAGTGTGGGAGATATATGCATCATTAGATTGAAGAAAGTTTAGGTTATGTGCAGGTAATTGAGTTAAATTCTGGAGTAGACTTCTTGAAGAAGAAGAAACTTCACTCAGAGAAGTGATAGTGAATGTTTTTGTAAATCAAGGTAAAATTTGTGCAAAGTTTGGTCTATGAATGATATAGAGGTGTTCTTAAATCAGTATAGATCAAGCCTTTGGAGATTTAGAGGTCCCCAACAATGGTATCAGAGCAAAAGCTGCAATATAAAGTTAAGTAAAGAGCATTGGAAGTCTGGACTGTTGCAGACATTGGATTCTCTTCAAATTGAAGGTGGACAAGATCAAAGTTTTGAAGATAACCTGAAGAAGTGTGAAGATTGAGCTCGAAAGGATCTGAAAGATTGAAGCTTTACATTAAAGGTACAAAGCATATTCATTTATCTTAAAATTTGCAGAAGACAAAGATCAAAGATGGGAGAAAGCTTGCAGATTGATAAGCTAGATAGGGAGAACTATCTAGCTTGGTCCACGAGAATGGAGCCACACCTCATGAGCAAAGATTTGATGGCATTCATTACAGGAGAAGAAGAAAAGCCTGAGTTTGAAGATCCTAGTGTTCCAACTAGGGAAGAGCTTGCAGATTTGAAGAACTGGATGAAGAAGGATGCTCAAGCTAGGAGCATCATTTACATGGCTGTAAATGATTATCTTCTACCTCATATTAGAGGATTAGAAAGTGCAATAGTGTGGAATGCTTTGGAAGAGAATTTTCAAAATACAACCAAGTCAAGGAAGTCCTCATTATGGGCTAAGTATTCACAACCTTCAAGAAGAAGAGTTCACAATCAATTTCTGATTATGTGGCAAGAATGAAGGATATTGCAGATAGCTTGGGAGCAGTAGATGAAGATATTGACGAAGATAAGTTGGTGATGGAGAGTGTTAATCTCCAAAAGAACAACCTACTCTTGAATTTAGAACACCTCTATATCAAGAGTAAGTCAAAACCTTCACCAATTTAAGCTATCAATGACCAAATATCAATTTCTTGACTAAACTGTGAAGAAGGAATTTCCTCAGAAAGTCTGCTGCATTGATCTTGCTCATTGACTGAGTAAATGTGTAAAATTTTTTATGAAACTTTGCACAAGGTGTCGCCTAAAGATTGCGCACCTTCTCCAAGTCAAATTACTTCAAAAGGTTCAGTAGATCTTGAGAAATCTACTTACCAAGTCAGCTATGTCTAAATCTGCACTTCTGAGAAGTCGATTTAGACACCCCTAACTTCTTAACTTCAATTCTCTCAGTATAAAACCCGTTTAAGCAAATGCTTCTAGCCACGAGTAGCTTACCTTCCAAATTAAAGATTAAGTGCTTACTTGCACAAAACTTTAAATTGTGGAGTGAGAAATGACCAAATCATTAAGATCGAAATTTGCGCCTGTTTTAGGAACCAGTGAGTACTTTCTCACATGCAAATGTTCCTACACACAATTCTCTTAGCCTGATCACAATTAGACTCTCAAACTCTAGCCATAGATTGATTAACTATGGACTTAGATATCTCCAAAAGGAATTCACAAAAGATCTATCACACAGAGAGAAAACACAGAAACATCGGGCTCAATTTTTCCTTCTATTTCTCAGAAATTACAATTGAGTGAGGATGGAGAGTTCAACTCACTTCACACATGTCTAATGACATTTTCTTCTTCTCAATACACAAATCTCATGATCTCCTATTGTCTCTCCTTGTCTTCTCTACTTGCCCCGACATTTTTCAAAAGTATTTATAGGCAATTATGTACAAACTTTTATCAAAGCATAAGTATAAGTAACCTATGTCTTAACTAATGTACATATGTGTACATGTCTTTCAATCTGTAAATGTATCCATCTTCTTTGCTTCAAATCTTCAATTGGTGATTGTTCTGCACCAACAGCTCCCCCTCAATCATCAATTGAGGTTTCTCTTATCTTCTTTATACCTGCCATGTCTTTAAACTTCTGTAGCTTTGGTCCATTCAAGCTCTTTGTAAGCATATCAGCTATCTGATCTTTTGTTGAAGTATGTATGACTTCAATCTCCTTATCCATCACCTTCTCTCTTAGAAAGTGATACTGTATCTCAATATGTTTAGTCCTGGCATGAAAAACAGGATTAGCAGTTAGATATAATGAACTCATGTTATCACCATAAATGATAGGTATGCTCTGTATAGTATCAAAACTCTTCATGAGAGTTTTAAACCATATCACTTCTTTTACAGCTTCAACCATGCCTTTGTACTCTGCTTCTGTAGATGACAAAGCAACTATATGTTGCTTCTTTGAGCACCAAGAGATTAATTTATCTCCCACATAGCACATGTATCCATAGGTTGATCTTCTATCATCTGGATTACCTGCCCAATCTGCATCACTATAGATCTTGATGTTTGTATCTGATGTGAACCCATAATACAAACCTTCTTTGAGTGTACCCTTAATGTATCTCAACACTCTTTGACCTGCAATCCAATGCTCTTTCCTAGGACAATGCATAAATTGAGACAAAACCCCTACTGCATATGATAAATCAGGTCTAGTTAAAGTAGCATAAATAAGACTACCAACCAAACTCTGATATTGTCTCATGTCCTTGAATTCTTCACCTCCAAATTTACTCAATTTGTGATTCACCTCCATTGGTGTAGGTGCTACCCTGCAGTCATCCATTTTAAACTTGATTAACAAGTTCTTCAAATACCTTTCTTGGGTCACAAATACTCCATGTTGGGTATATGTAATCTCCATGCCCAAGAAGTATGACAAGTCTCCCAAGTCACTTATTTTGAACTCCTTTTCCATTTGCTTCTTTAGTCTTTGTATTCCTTCCTCATCTGTACCTGTAAGGATTATATCATCAACATATATGCACATGTATATGAAACCATTATCACTTGCTTTGATAAGCAAGCCACTATCTGCTTTAGACACGTGAAATCCAAGTTCTTTCAAGAACTTTACAAGTCTATAATTCCATGCCCTTGGGGCCTGCTTCAAGCCATACAAAGCTCTCTTGAGCTTGCACACATGATCTGGATACCTTTTATCTCTGAACCCTTGAGGTTGCTCCATGAATACATCATCTGAAATATAACCATTCAAAAAAGCATTTTTTACATCAAGTTGACATAACTTCCAACCTTTACATGCAGCAATAGCTATAAGTGTCCTGATGGTTGTCATCTTTGCCACAGGACTATAAGTCTCATCATAGTCAACACCATATGTCTGAGCAAATCCTTTGACAACAAGTCTAGCTTTGTACCTAGACACATTTCCATCTGCAAATCTTTTTGTCTTATAAACCCATTTACATCCAATGATCTTCTGACTATTTGGCTTTGGAACCAAATCCCATGTTTGATTCTCCAACAATGCATCATATTCTTCCTGCATAGCTTTCTCCCAATTTTCTTTACCTTTTGCCTCTTCATATGTAGAAGGGTCTTCATCTGTTTTAATCATGTAAGCATAATCTTTGGTAGCCAGAAATGAAGTATCATAGCTATACCTTGTAGGTTGCCATTTGTTCCTTGTAGACCTCCTAAGTTCTCCACTTCTTGAGGTTTCTGGTTCTTCATATTCAGGATCAAACCTAGGTGTTTCTTCCACTTCAACCTGCACTTCATTATTCTCTTCTTCATCAATTATTTGTACCTTTGACTTACCTTTCCTTTGGCTCACAATCTCTTCATCATCTGTATTAAGATTGATAGTACCTGCATACCAAGTACCTTGCTCATCAAATGTAACATCTTTTGATACAAGGAAATGTTTTGTGGATGGATTCCACAACCTGTATCCCATCTGCTTATCATCATAACCAATAAACACATATTTTTCAGCTTTAGGTTCCAATTTGTGCCTTAATTGTGATGGCACATATGCATAGGCCAAACATCCAAATACTTTGCAATGGTCTAGTGTAGGTCTCTTACCCCACCATGCCTCATAAGGTGTCATTCCCTGCAAAGCTTTACATGGTAACCTATTGACCAAATAAGTAGCTGTATTTACAGCCTCAGCCCACAAATAATTAGGGCAATTTTTCTCTTTCATCATGGACCTTGCAAACTCAACAAGAGTTCTATTTCTCCTTTCTGCTACACCATTTTGTTGAGGAGAGTACCTGCAAGTAACTTCCCTTTTTATACCTGCATCCCACAAGTAATTACTGAATTCATTAGAGAAATACTCTCCCCCTCCATCTGACCTTAGTCTTTTCAACTTATGTCCTGTAATTCTTTCTACATATGCATGATAGTGTTTAAATGTATTAAACACTTCTGACTTATCTTTGATCACATAAATAGTGATCCATCTAGTAGCATCATCAACATAAATCACATAATACCTTGACCCATTTATACTGAAATCCTTTGATGGCCCCCACACATCTGTGTGTACCAACTCAAGCTTCTCTGAGTACATAAACCATGCTTGGAGTAGGAAAGCTTATGAGCCTTACCTAATTGACATGCCTCACATCTGTATGTCATATGTTGACCTGCAACATTAGGCAAACCAAGCACTGAACCATTGTAAATCATGTCTTTAATACCTCTTTCATTGAAATGTCCAAGCCTCTTATGCCAAAGATCTAACTCAGAGATCTTATGTCCTCCATAAGTAAACATGGCATGACCAATATTACCTTGAATCTTCAATGTGAACAATCTTCCTTCTTTCTTCCCTGAAACAATTTGTTTATACCCATTGCTAGGGTCTTCCACAAACACTCCTTCATTAGTGAACCTTACTTCATAACCTTTTTCCACAATTTGTCCTACACTTATCAAATTCTTAGGAATTGTAGGAACATACAAGACCTTACTCAATAAGGTGCTTCTATCCTTGGCCTTCACTGATCCAATTGACTTCACATTGTGCTTTGTGTTGTCACTTGTTTGAACAACATGATTAGATACCTTATTCTCCAAATCAGTCATCAAGGCTATATTACCACTCAGGTGATTACTACACCCTGAATCAATGTAGAAGACTCTTTGATCTTCATTCTGCCTTTCACAAGTTGCATTCATTATCAATGTTGAATCTTCCTTTTGATCTGAAGCATAATTGTAGTAGGTGTTGTTATATTGTTGACTTTGGAAACCTCTACCTGCATTTCTTCCAAAGTAACCCCTACTACCTCTGCCTCTGAAATTACCTCTTTGATTTCTGCCTCCTCTTCCTCTTGAATTATAATTTTGACTATATCCATTATTACTCTGAGTATTGTGCCAACAATCATTAGCTAAGTGATTTGTCTTACCGAAAATCCAACAAGCTTTGCCTCCATCTTTGTTGTTTCTGCCTCTTCCTCTACCTTTGCCACCTCCTCTACCTCTTAGGAAGTTGGCTTGACTAGTTGTGCCTTCTTCTTCACCTGATTGTTGCTTTCCTTTGTTAGCTTTCTTCTTGTCCTTTGAGTACATTGCATGACCTGTACTTTTGTCACCATCTCCTTTAACATCCTGCTCAAATGTTAGCATATGACCTAGCAACTGATTTAAATCAGGAGTGAAATGATCAAGTGATAATTCTTTAGATAAAATGAATGGCTTCCATTTGTCATCACCTCTTAAACCTGTAAGAATTTGCCTTACCAATTTATCCTCCTCAATGTCTTCATCAACAGCTCCTAAAGCATCTGCAATATCTTTCATTCTTGTCACATAGTCTGAAATGGATTGAGAAGCCTTCTTCTTAAAGGTGGTAAAAATCTGCCCATAAGGATGCCTTCCTTGACTTAGTAGTATTCTGGAAATGCTCCTCCAAAGCATTCCAAATATCAGTTGCACTTTCAAGACCTCGAATATGAGGTAACAAGTAATCATTGACTGCCATATATATAATGCTCCTAGCTTGAGCATCTTTCTTCATCCAATTTTTCAAATCTGCTAACTCTTCCCTAGTTGGAACACTAGGATCTCTAAACTGTGGCTTCTCTTCTTCTCCTGTGATATAAGCTATTAAATCTTTGCTCATAAGATGAGCTTCCATCCTCATTGACCATGCAGGCTAGTTTTCCCTATCCAATTTCTCTATCTGTAGAGAATCTCCCATCTTGTGTTCACCTGTGTATTGAAATCTTCAAGCTCTGTGAATAATATATGTACCTTTACTTCAAATTAGAGTCCTTTTGTCTTTCTTAATGTCGTATGATCTCCTCCTCAAGCTTTGCCTTCAAACTTTCACCTTTTAGTTCTTCAGTTGTTGAATTTCTTGAATCTACAGCAGTCGGGATCCTCCTTTTCTTGATTTTGATGTCTCCAGCTCTGATACCACTGATGGAGAGTGTTAATCTCCAAAAGAACAACCTACTCTTGAATTTAGAACACCTCTATATCAAGAGTAAGTCAAAACCTTCACCAATTTAAGCTATCAATGACCAAATATCAATTTCTTGACTAAACTGTGAAGAAGGAATTTCCTCAGAAAGTCTGCTGCATAGATCTTGCTCATTGACTGAGTAAATGTGTAAAGTTTTTGATGAAACTTTGCACAAGGTGTCGTCTAAAGATTGCGCACCTTCTCCAAGTCAAATTACTTCAAAAGGTTCAGTAGATCTTGAGAAATCTACTTACCAAGTCAGCTATGTCTAAATCTGCACTTTTGAGAAGTCGATTTAGACACCCCTAACTTCTTAACTTCAATTCTCTCAGTATAAAACCCGTTTAAGAAAATGCTTCTAGCCACGAGTAGCTTACCTTTGAACTTAAAGATTAAGTGCTTACTTGCACAAAACTTGAAACTGTGGAGTGAGAAATCACCAAATCATTAAGATCGAAATTTGCGCCTGTTTCAGGAACCAGTGAGTACTTTCTCACATGAAAAATTAGACTGATCACAATTAGACTCTCAAACTCTAGCCATAGATTGATTAACTATGGACTTAGATATCTCCAAAAGGAATTCACAAAAGATCTATCACACAGAGAGAAAACACAGAAACATCGGGCGCAATTTTTCCTTCTATTTCTCAGAAATTACAATTGAGTGAGGATGGAGAGTTCAACTCACTTCACACATGTCTAATGACATTTTCTTCTTCTCAATACACAAATCTCATGATCTCCTATTGTCTCTCCTTGTCTTCTCTACTTGTCCCAACATTTTTCAAAAGTATTTATAGGCAATTATGTACAAACTTTTATCAAAGCATAAGTATAAGTAACCTATGTCTTAACTAATGTACATATGTGTACATGTCTTTCAATCTGTAAATGTATCCATCTTCTTTGCTTCAAATCTTCAATTGGTGATTGGTCTGCACCAACAGTTGGTAAGACAAATACTTACAGGTCTGAGAGGAGATGAGAAATGGAAACCTTTCATATTGTCCATAGAATCGTCACTAGATCACTTTACTCCTGATCTTAATCAATTGCTAGGACACATGCTAACTTTTGAGCAGGACATTAAGGTAGATAATGATAGGAGTGTAAGTCAAGCTATGTACTCCAAGGATAAGAAAAAGAATGGCAAAGGAAAGCAGTCAACTGATGATGAAGGATCTTCAAGCCAAGTTAATTTCATAAGCGAGAAGATGAATTCAAGAGGTAAATGAAGAGGAGGTAAGAGTAAAGGTAATGTTAGAGCTTGTTGGATTTGTGGCAGAACAAATCATTTGGCAAATGATTGTTGGTATAATAATCAAAATGATGGAAGTCATAATAAGAGTTTCAATCAAAGAGGTAGAGGAGGCAGAAATCAAAGAGGTAACTTCAAAGGAAGAGGTGGTAGGACTTCATATGCTAGAGGAGGTGGGATAAGCTTTCAACCTCAGTTCTATAATAACAACTATTATAATTATGCATCAGATCACAAGGATGACATGACTGTCAGCTTGAACGCAACACATGAAGCAATAGGAGAAGATCAAAAGGTATTTTATATTGACTCAGGATGTAGCAATCATCTAAGTGGCAATGTCAGGGGAGCACTACATTGTGCTCTCTGACTATCATAGACAAGATTATGGAAATGTACTTTCAATTACAAGAGCACCCACGAAGGAAAAATGATACAAGAATACGTAACTGATACAAGATGTCCCACAACCCGGGACCGATAGGTATGGAAAACTTGACTAGAGATGATACAAGAGATTCCACGACTCGGGACCGTAGGTATGGAAGAAGATATCTCGATTACAAGAATTCCCTTTAGGGAGATGATCTAGATACAAGAAATAACTAGAAAGGATCTCATACTACTAGATTACAATAGGACAAGAAAAGATGTCCACGATACAAGACTAGACAAGACTAGAGCAAAAGACAAGACTAGAACTTGAACTGGAACTTGAAAGTACTTGCTTGGTGATCAAGATTCCTAGAGCTCCCAAGACTGGCAGTGACAAGACTGAGAATCAATGTGGTGAGTCCCTCCTTTCATAGGTGTTCAAAGGCGGTTCTCCATGGCAGTTACGACTTGATGATATCATCATGATATCATCAATTGGAAACAAGACCTTCGTGTATCACAATTCAGCAAATAGACATTCAATCTTGGGGTTTTGGCACCTTCTAGATGCAATGGAGGCATTAGTTTCTTCAGAATCTGAGCCAATCATGAGATATAGAAATTGACATGGAATCTAAGGTTCAAGATGGTTACCTTTGTGTCCATGACATCACCTCCCCCTCAAGCGACGAGTTCCATGAGGAGAGGTTGTGTGACTCTAAGATTGTCTAGGACTTGAATCTTCATAGATCTTGGTCATTGTAGAGTTCTTGATATGTGGTACTGGAACATGATGATGTTGGGTATCCATGATGAAACTGAAAAGGGTTTGTAGTATATCTAGGTACAGAATTAGAGCCATGATTCTCATGATGGGTAGTACTCGTCTTCAGATTCCGATGATGATCCTTCTGATGTGGGATGATTATTGTAGAAGTCCTAATTCCAACTTGCTTCTTCTTCTTAGGACATTCGAATACCATATGATCATGATCTCCACAATAAAAGCATAACCCATTGTCTTTTCAATGTTTTCTTTCCTTTGGTGTAAGTCGTCTGACCCTAATGTTATCCAACTGCATGGGTTCTAGTTGAGATTCTTCCAACATATGTTGTTGGGGAACTGAGATAAACTTGTATTCTCGATCATGAACAAAAATCTTCTTCTCTTGTTTTCTCTCAAACAACCTATTGTCACACTCAATTGCTTGATTCATGAATTCATTCAAAGTATTTACCTTGGGCATGGTTAACATGAGGTTCTTGACATCGTCACATAAGCCCCATTGAAATTGGTTGATAAAATAATCATCATGCCATGTAAGGTCACAAATGATTTATCTGAATTCCGATGCATAAGTAGATGCACGCCTATTTCCTTGATGTAGCTTCCTTAACTTTGTCTCCACAACATGTGAATAATTGGTATCTGGAGATGAAGATGTGAACTCTCGAATAAAGACCTTGAAGTCATGCAAAATATCCATATCCTTCTCAAGGATATGTGCAAACCATGAAAGAGCTGGACCACATAATAGAGTTCCTATGAGTCCTACTTGAGAAGCATCATTTTGGTACCTATCTGGTTGCATCCTTATGAATAGCTTCACTTGTTGCACAAATCCTGGAAACTTTGATCTTGTCCCATCAAATTTATGAGGCATGCTCACTTTTGGACTTTTCTTCATGTTAGTTGTCATGGGGGTGCTTGAAGAAGATTGACTTACAATGATCTAGAGCTCTTGGATTTGCCTTTGAAGTTTTGTGATGAAATCTTGAATATTTTGTTGCTGAATCCTTTATTGTTTTTCTCGTATCTCTTGGACTTGTTGTTGAATAACTTAAAGTGCTGAAAATATTTCTTCACGAATAATCTCCATTGTGCTTGGTCTTGATGAAGGTAGTCTTGCCAAAATGTCAGGGGAGCACTAGATTGTGCTCTCAGACTACAGTGGACAAGATTACGGAAATGTACTTTCGATTACAAGAGCACCCACGAAGGGAAAATGATACAAGAATATGTAACTGATACAAGATGTCCCACAATCCGGGATCGATAGTAGTATGGAAAATTGGACTAGAGATGATACAAGAGATCCCACAACTTGGGACGGTAGGTATGGAAGAAGATATCTCGATTACAAGAATTCCCTTGAGGGAGATGATCTAGATACAAGAAATAACTAGAAAGGATCTCGTACTACTAGATTACAATAGGACAAGAAAAGATGTCCACGGTACAAGACTACATAAGACTAGAGCAAAAGACAAGACTAGGACTTGAATTGGAACTTGAAAGTACTTACTTGGTGATTAGGATTCCTTGAGCTCCCAAGACTGGCATTGACAAGACTGAGAATGAATGTGGTGAGTCCCTCCTTTTAAAGGTGTCCAAAGGTGGTTCTCCATGGCGGTTACGACTTGATGATATCATCATGATATCATCAATTGGAAATAAGACCTCCGGGTATCAGAATTCAGCAAATAGACAGTCAATCTTAGGTTTTGGCACCTTCTGGATGCAATGGAGGCATTAGTTTCTCCAAAATCTGAGCCAATCATGAGATATAGAAATTAACATGGAATCTAAGGTTGAAGATGGTTTCCTTTGTGTCCATGACATCACCTCCCCCTCAAGCAACGAGTTCCATGAGGAGCAGTCATGTGACTCTGAGATTCTCTAGGACTTGAATCTTCATAGCTCTTGGTCTTTGTAGAGTTCTTGATATGTGGTACTAGAACATGACGATGATGGATATCCATGATGAAACTGAAAAGGGTTTGTAGTATATCTAGGTACAGAATCAAAGCCATGATTCTCATGATGGATAGTACTCCTCTTCACATTCCGATGATGATCCTTCTAATTTGGGATGATTATTGTAGAAGTCCTAATTCCAACTTGCTTCTTCTTCTTAGGACATTCGAATACCATATGATCATGATCTCCACAATAAAAGCATAACCCATTGTCTTTTCGATGTTTTCTTTCCTTTGGTGTAAGTCGTCTGACCCTAATGTTATCCAACTGCACGGGTTCTAGTTGAGATTCTTCCAACATATGTTGTTGATGAACTGAGATAAACTTGTATTCTCGATCATGAACAGAAATCTTCTTCTCTTGTTTTCTCTCAAACAACCTATTGTCACACTCAATTGCTTGATTCATGAATTCATTCAAAGTATTTACCTTGGGCATGGTTAACAGGAGGTCCTCGAGATCGTCACATAAGCCCCATTGAAATTGGTTGATAAAAGAATCCTCATGCCATCTAAGGTCACAAATCATTTGTCTGAATTCCGATGCATAAGTAGATGTAGGCCTATTTCCTTGATGTAGCTTCCTTAACTTTGTCTCCAGAACACGTGAACAATTGGTATCTGGAGATGAAGATGTGAACTCTCGAATAAAGGCCTTGAAGTCATGCAAAATATCCATATCCTTCTCAAGGATAGGTGCAAACCATGAAAGAGCAGGACCACATAATAGAGTTCCTATGAGTCCTACTTGAGAAGCATCATTTGGGTACCTATCTGGTTGCATCCTTATGAATAGCTTCACTTATTGCACAAATCCTCGAAACTTTGATCTTGTCCCATCAAATTTATCAGGCATGCTCACTTTTGGACTTTTCTTCATGTTAGTTGTCATGAGGGTGCTTGAAGAAGATTGACTTACAATGATCTGGAGCTCTTGGATTTGCCTTTGAAGTTCTGTGATGAAATCTTGAATATTTTGTTGCCGAATCCTTTGTTGCTTTTCTCGTATCTCTTGGACTTGTTGTTGAATAACTTTAAGTGCTGAAAATATTTCTTCACGAATAATCTCCATTGTGCTTGGTCTTGATGAAGGTAGTCTTGCCAAAATGTCAGGGGAGCACTAGATTGTGCTCTTTGACTATAGTAGACAAGATTATGGAAATGTTCTTTCGATTACAAGAGCATACATGAAGGGAAAATGATATAAGAATACGTAACTGATACAAGATGTCCCCCAATCCGGGACCGATAGTAGTATGGAAAACTGGACTAGAGATGATACAGGAGATCCCACAACCCGGGACTGTAGGTATGGAAAACGATATCTCGATTACAAGAATTCCCTTCAGGGATATGATCTAGATACAAGAAATAACTAGAAAGGATCTCATACTACTAGATTACAATAGGACAAGAAAAGATGTCCACGGTACAAGACTAAACAAGACTAGAGCAAAAGACAAGACTAGAACTTGAACTCGAACTTGAAAGTACTTGGTGATTAGGATTCCTTGAGCTCCCAAGACTGGCATTGAAAAGAGTGAGAATGAATGTGGTGAGTCTCTCCTTTTATAGGTGCTCAAAGGCGGTTCTCCATGGCGTTTACGACTTGATGATGTCATCATGATGTCATCAATTGGAAGCAAGACCTCTGGGTGTCAGAATTCAGCAAATAAACAATCGATCTTGGGGTTTTGGCACGTTGAGAATGCAATGGAAGCTTTAGTTTCTCCAAAATCTGAGCCAATCATGAGATATAGAAATTGACATGGAATCTAAGGTCTAAGATGGTTTCCTTTGTGTCCATGACAGGCAACATATCATTGATGACTGATATGGAAAGCAAAGGTGAGTGGACATACAGTTAAAACAGGAGATAATACCAAGCATAAAGTGGAAAGCATTGGATCAGTGAAGACAAAGAGTGGAAGCACACTGTGTACCTAAGCATCAACTTAGGGACTTCTAGAGAAAGAGACTATACCTTGATCCCCCTCAAGTGCATATAGTGGGGATTCACCCTTTATTTATCAATCCGAGGAGTATCAAAACCTAGCCGAGTGTATGAAGACATGCATTCAAATGATGGTCAATGCAAATGAGCTTCCCAAAGAGTGCAAATAAGTCTAAGTCTATTCCAAACAAGGTTGAGGGATTTGTTGAGATGTCACGATACTTGGAGTAGTAGCCAACAGTAAATTGAGCTTTTTGCTCAGCTCCGAACTTCGAATATAGCGAATAGTGGGTTTCTTTTGAAACTCTCAAAAAGACGCATCCAATGGCGGTCTTTTCACTCAAATCTGACACTTCTGCTTCAAGTTATGAGCAAAATGCTGAGTTGCAGGAATGATCTTCATGCACTTCAGCACTTCCTACACTTCACACACACCATAACAACAGAAAACAAGCACTTTCATGCATAGACAACACTTCCCAACACTCTTTTCAAGCATCACACATGCACACAAGCTCACAAAGAAGAAGATACAGAGAGGAGATGACACAAATTCGAAATTCTGTGCTCTTGATTCTCACAATGGCAAAAAGTCTTTACAAAGAGTCACAAATTGACTTATATACATGTGCCCTAAAAATGGTCCTTTTACACAAGAGACTGGCACTTTATTCACTAAAAGGTTAATTTTCTACCAATTTACATGGGTGAGATACTTCTCCATGGGTATGCATCTAGAGGACTCCTCTAGTGCATTTACATTGGAAATATGTTACAACAAAGCTATGATACAAAAATAGTGTCTGAATCGGAAAAATTTTGGGGCCCGGCTTTTTCTCTACCATTTGCTCTTCTTAGCTCTGCAACACTCTCCCCCTCTTTGTCTCTGTCATCCCTTGACAGGCTTTGCTTCTCGTTTGTAGCTTGTCGAAGATTTCTGAATACACGCACCCAGCGGTCGAAGAAGCAACAAGGACTGTTAGACAATTGGTTATCTTATCCGAGGTATGTCATTTGCTTCTGTTTGCCCCTTGGTATTCCTTATATCACATATCTGGGTTGCTGTATTGAGTCGGGCTTCCATGCACGCCATCACCTAGCTAAGAATGTGGTATTCTTAGTCACCCTCTTCAACTTTTCAACCTTTACCTCTTTCTAACTTTTGGTCTTCTGATTTGTCTTTGTCTTCACACATATGACCCTGTTTAATTGCTTTGAGCCTGTTTACTTTTTTTTCCACCGCACGCTATCAGCGAGAGGATTATTACCTTCCAAGTATCTTCTTACACTTCTTCATGGATACTTCCTGGACCTAGTCCGTCCTTCCCTCCTATGTGCTTTTCCTTGATGTGTGCCCCTGCGGGGCTCTGTGCAGAGGCGCGTGTTGCGTGCCTCTACCGGGCTTCTTGCAGAGATATATCTTCAAATATCATCTTTTCAATGAAGCTTCTTTCTTGGTCTTCTTCTTTTCTTCTTTTTGCTCGACTCTCCCTCAACAACCACTCCATGGAGAACCAGCTTAACAACTACTCTATTTGCCTAACCTACTTGCCTATTTCCTCCTTCCTACTCTACTCACTCCACTCACTTCCCTAGACTATCAACTCACCACACACACTCCGAGAGCGAGAAGTAGTAAGTGCGGATGAGTGCGACTTACCAAAGAAGAGAAATTCACATCTCCTCTACTCACTTCAATGCTAAGAGCTACTTACCATCACACGAATGCCTCAGTTTGATTCGACTTCCCTGGCAACGGTGCCAAAAATGTGTGTACCTAAGTATCAAGTTAGGGACTTGTGGAGAAAGAGACTATACCTCGATCCCCTCAAGTGCATATAGTGGGGATTCACACTTTATTTATCAATCTGAGGAGTATCAAAACCTAGCCGAGTGTATGAAGACATGCATTCAAATGATGGTCAAAGCAAATGAGCTTCCCAAAGAGTGCAAATAAGTCTATTCCAAACAAGGTTGAGGTATCTGTTGAGATGTCACGATACTTGGAGGAGCAGCCAACAGTAAATTGAGCTTTTCTCTTAGCTCCGAACTCCGAATATAGCAAATGGTGGGTTCGTTTCGAAGCTCTCAAGAAGACGCATCCAATAGTGTCTTTTCACTCAATTTTGACACTTCTGGTTCAAGTTATGAGCAAAATACGGAGTCGCGGGAATGATCTTCCTACACTTCAGCACTTCCTACACTTCACACACACCATAACAACAACAAACAAGCACTTTCATGGATAGAAAACACTTCCCAACATTCTTTTCAAGCATCACACATGCACACAATCTCACAAAGAAGAAGATACAGAGAGGAGAAGACATAAATTCGAAATTTTGTGCTCTTGATTCTTACAATGGCAAAAAGTCTTTACAAAGAGTCACAAATTGACTTATATACATGTGCCCTAAAAATGGTCCTTTCACACAAGAGATCGGCACTTTATTCACGAAAAGGTTAATTTCCTACTAATTTATATGGATGAGCTACTAAGCTCCATGGGTATGCATCTAGAGGACTCCTCTAGTGCATTTACATCGGAAAATATGTTACAACAAGGCTATGATACAAAAATAAAGTGTCCGAATCGGAAAAATTTGGGGCCCAACTTTTTCTCTGCCTTTTTCTCTTCTTAGCTCTGCAACACTCTCCCCCTCTTTGTCTCTGTCGTCACTTGACAGGATTTGCTTCTTGTTTGTAGCTTGTCGAAGATTTTTGAATACACGCACCCAATAGTTGAAGAAGCAACAAGGACTGTCAGACACTTGGTTATCGTATCCGAGGTATGTCCTTTGCTTCTGTTTGCCCCTTGGTATTCCTTATATCACATATCTGGGTTGTTGTATTCAGTTGGGCTGCCACGCAGGCCATCACCTGGCTAAGAATGTGGTATTCTTAGTCACCCTTTTCAACTTTTCAGCCTCTACTTCTTTCTAACTTTTGGTCTTCTAATTTGTCTTTGTCTTCACACATATGACCCTATTTAATTGCTTTGAGCTGTTTACTTTTTTTCCACCCCACGCTATCAGTGAGAGGATTATTACCTACCAAGTATCTTCTTACACTTCTTCATGGATACGTCCTGGCCCTAGTTCCTCCTTCCCTCCTACGTGCTTTTCCTTGATGTGTGCCCCTGCGGGGCTCTGTGTAGAGACGGGTGTTGCGTGCCCGTGCGAGGATTCTTGGAGAGATATATCTTTAGATATTATCTTTTCAGTGAAGCTTCTTTATTGGTCTTCTTCTTTTCTTCTTTTTGCTGGACTCTCCCTCAACAACTACTCCATGGAGAACGAGCTTAACAACTACTCTATATGCCTACCTACTTGCCTATTTCCTCTTTCCTACTCTACTCACTCCACTCACTTCCCTAGACTATCAACTCACTACACACACTCTTAGAGCAAGAAGTAGTAAGCGCGGATGAGTGTGACTTAACAAAGAAGAGAAATTCACAACTCCTCTACTCGCTTCAATGCTAAGAGCTACTTACCATCACATGAATGCCTCGGTTTGATTCGACTTCCCCGGCAACGACGCCAAAAACGTGTGTACCTAAGTATCAACTTAGGGACTTGTGGAGAAAGAGACTATACCTCGATCCTCTCAAGTGCATATAGTGGGGATTCACGCTTTATTTATCAATCCGAGGAGTATCAAAACCTAGTCGAGTGTATGAAGACATGCATTCAAATGATGGTCAATGCAAATGAGCTTCCCAAAGAGTGCAAATAAATCTAAGTCTATTCCAAACAAGGTTCAGGGATCTGTTGAGATGTCATGATACTTGAAGCAGCAGCCAACAATAAATTGAGCTTTTCTCTCAGCTTCGAACTCCGAATGTAGCGAATAGCGGGTTCATTTCGAAGCTCTCGAGAAGACGCATCCAATGGTATCGTTTCACTTAATTCGGACACTTCTACTTCAAGTTATGAGCAAAATATTGAGTCATGCGAATGATCTTCCTACACTTCAACACTTCCTACACTTCACACACACCATAACAACAGCAAACAAGCACTTTCATGGATAGAAAACACTTCCCAACACTATTTTTAAGCATCACACATGCACACAAGCTCACAAAGAAGAAGATACAGAGAAGAGAAGACACAAATTCGAAATTCTGTGCTCTTGATTCTCACAATGGCAAAAAGTCTTTACAAAGAGTCACAAATTGACTTATATAGATGTGCCCTAAAAATGGTCCTTTCACACAAAAGGCTGGCACTTTATTCCCTAAAAGGTTAATTTCCTACTAATTTACATGGATGAGCTACTAATCTCGGTGGGTATGCATCTAGAGGACTCCTCTAGTGCATTTACATCGGAAAATATGTTACAACAAGGCTATGATACAAAAATAAAGTGTCTGAATCGGAAACATTTTTGGGGCCCATCTTTTTCTCTGTATTTTGCTCTTCTTAGCTCTACAACACTCTCCCCCTCTTTGTCTCTATCGTCCCTTGACATGCTTTGCATCTCGTTTGTAGCTTGTTGAAGATTTTTGAATACATGCACCCAACGGTCGAAGACGCAACAAGGACTGTCAGACAATTGGTTATCTTATCCGAGGTATGTCCTTTGCTTGTAATTGCCCCTTGGTATTCTTTATATCACATATCTGGGTTGCTGCATTCAGTGAGGTTGCCACACACGCCATCACTTGGCTAAGAATGTGGTATTCTTAGTCACCCTCTTCAACTTTTCAGCCTCTACCTCTTTCTAACTTTTGGTCTTCTGATTTGTCTTTGTCTTCACACATCTGACCCTGTTTAATTGCTTTGAGCCTCTTTACTTTTTTTCCACTGCACGCTATCAGTGAGAGGATTATTACCTACCAAGTATCTTCTTACACTTCTTCATGGATACTTCCTGTCCCTGGTCCATCCTTCCCTCCTACGTGCTTTTCCTTGATGTGTGCCCCTGCGGGGCTCTGTGTAGAGACGGGTGTTGCGTGCCCTTGCGGGGCTTTTTGCAGAGATATATCTTGAGATATCATCTTTTCAGTGAAGCTTCTTTCTTGGTCTTCTTCTTTTCTTCTTTTTGCTGGACTCTCCCTCAACAACTACTCCATGGAGAACCAGCTTAACAACTACTCTATTTGCCTAACCTACTTGCCTATTTCCTCCTTCCTACTCTACTCACTCCACTCACTTCCCTAGACTATCAACTCACTACACACACTCAGAGAGAGAGAAGTAGTAAGTGTGGATGAGTGTGACTTACCAAAGAAGAGAAATTCACAACTCCTCTACTTGCTTCAATGCTAAGAGCTACTTACCATCACACAAATGCCTCGGTTGAATTCGACTCTTTTCAAGCATCACACATGCACACAAGCTCAGAAAAAAGAAGATACAGAGAGGAGAAGACACAAATTCGAAATTATGTGCTCTTTATTCTCACAATGGCAAAAAGTCTTTACAAAGAGTCACAAATTGACTTATATACATGTGCCCTAAAAATGGTCCTTTCACACAAGAGACCGGCACTTTATTCACTAAAAGGTTAATTTCCTACTAATTTACATGGGTGAGCTACGAATCTCCATGGGTATGCATCTAGAGGACTCCTCTAGTGCATTAACATCGGAAAATATGTTACAACAAGCCTATGATACAAAAATAAAGTGTCCGAATCGGAAAAGTTTGGGGTCTGTCTTTTTCTCTTCCTTTTGCTCTTCTTAGCTCTGCAACACTCTCCCCCTCTTTGTCTCTATCGTCCCTTGACAGGCTTTGCTTCTCATTTGTAGCTTGTCAGAGATTTCTGAATACACGCACCCAACGGTCGAAGAGGCAACAAGGACTATCAGACAATTGGTTATCTTATCTCAGGTATGTCCTTTGCTTCTGTTTGCCCCTTGGTATTCCTTATATCACATATCTGGGTTGCTGTCTTCAGTCGGGCTGCCACGCACACCATCACCTGGTCAAGAATGTGGTATTCTTAGTCACCATCTTCAACTTTTTAGCCTCTAGCTCTTTCTAACTTTTGGTCTTTTGATTTGTCTTTGTCTTCACACATCTGACCTTGTTTAATTGCTTTGAGCCTATTTACTTTTTTTCCACTGCACGCTATCAGCGAGAGGATTATTATCTGCCAAGTATCTTCTTAAACTTCTTCATGGATACTTCTTGGCCGTGGTCTGTCCTTCCCTCCTACGTGCTTTTCCTTGATGTGTGCCACTGCGGGGCTCTGTGTAGAGAAGGGTGTTGCGTGCCCCCCCTCGGGGCTTCGTGCAGAGATATATCTTCAGATATCATCTTTTCAGTGAAGCTTCTTTCTTGGTCTTCTTCTTTTCTTCTTTTTGTTGGACTCTCCCTTAACAACTACTCCATGGAGAACCAGCTTAACAACTACTCTATTTGCCTAACCTACTTGCCTATTTCCTCCTTCCTACTCTACTCACTCCACTCACTTCCCTAGAATATCAACTCACTATACGCACTCCGAGATCAAGAAGTAGTAAGTGCGGATGAGTGTGACTTACCAAAGAAGAGAAATTCACAACTCCTCTACTCGCTTCAATGCTAAGATCTACTTACCATCACACGAATAGCTCAGTTTGATTCGACTTCCCCGGCAACGGTGCCAAAAACATGTGTACCTAAGCATCATCTTAGGGACTTGTGGAGAAAGAGACTATACCTCGATCCCCCTCAAGTGCATATAGTAGGGATTCACGCTTTATTTATTAATCTGAGGAGTATGAAAACCTAGCCGAGTGTATGAAGACATGCATTCAAATGATGGTCAATGCAAATGAGCTTCCCAAAGAGTGCGAATAAGTCTAAGTCTATTCCAAACAAGGTTAAGGGATCTGTTGAGATATCACAATACTTGGAGCAGCAGCCAATAGTAAATTGAGCTTTTCTCTAAGCTCCGAACTCCCAATATAGCGAATAGCAGATTTCTTTCGAAGCTCTTGAGAAGACGCATCCAATGGTGGTCTATTCACTCAATTCTGACACTTTTGCTTCAAGTTATGAGCAAAATACTGAGTTGTGGGAATGATCTTACTACACTTCAGCACTTCCTACACTTCACACACACCATGAGAATAGCAAACAAGCACTTTCATGGATAGACAACACTTCCCAACACTCTTTTCAAGCATCACACATGCACACAAGCTCACAAAGAAGAAGATACAGAGAGGAGAAGACACAAATTCGAAATTCTGTGCTCTTGATTCTCACAATGGCAAAAGTCTTTACAAAGAGTCACAATTTGACTTATATACATGTGCCCTAAAAATGGTCCTTTCACACAAGAGACCGGTGCTTTATTCACTAAAAGGTTAATTTCCTACTAATTTACATCCGTGAGCTACTAATCTCCATGGGTATGCATCTAGAGGACTCCTCTAGTGCATTTACATCGGTTAAAATATGTTACAACAAGGCTATGATACAAAAATAAAGTGTCCGAATCGGAAAAAAATTGGGTCCCGTCTTTTTCTCTGCCTTTTGCTCTTCTTAGCTCTGCAACAGAGACTCTTAAGCAAGGTACTTTATGTTCCTACTATTCCTAAAACCTTGATAAGTGTAGGACAAATTGTGGAGAAAGGATATGAAGTCATATTCACAAATAATGGTGTTTATGTGCAAGATCCAAATCAGGGATATAGAAGCATCATTACAGGTCACAAAGAAGGAAGACTTGTCATTCTCAAGGTCCAAGGTAATGTGGGACATGGATTGTTTACTTATTGAAGTCAAAAGATGTCTCAGTTAGACCTATGGCATAAAAGATTAGGTCATTTCAATGAGAGAGCCATAAAATAAATGTCAAAGAATGATGTAGTGCTTGGATTGCCAAATGTTGAAGTTCAACACATGGTATACAAGTGTGAAGCTTGTCAATTAGGTAACGATCATAGAAGTTCATACAATAAACCAGGATACAAGTATTCAAATATGCTTAAATTGGTTCATACATATGTGTGGGGTCCTTCAAGGGACTATAGCATAAATGGATTCAGATATTATGTGTTGTTTGTTGATGATGTAGCAAGATGGATTACACTTTATGTAATCAAGGGCAAATCAGAAGTGTTTAAAACATTTAAGCATTATCATGCTTATGCAGAAAGGATTACAAGACAAAAGCTCAAGAGGTTGAGATCAGATGGAGGGGGAGAATATTTTTCTAAAGATTTTGATGATCATTTGTGGAATGCAGGTGTAAAAAGAGAAGTAACTGGTAGGTACTACCCTCAACAAAATGGAGTTGCAGAAAGAAGAAATAGAACTCTTGTAGAGTTTGCAATATCAATGATGAAAGAGAAGAATTGTCCAAACTACTTGTGGGCAAAAGCTATCAACACTCGAACTAATTGCTATTGCTGCTTGTAAAGGATGGAATTTATCACAATTAGATGTGAAGAATGCATTTTTGAATGGGTATGTTGCAGATAAAGTATACATGGAGCAACCAAAGGGTTTCATGGATTCAATTGGATCTGATTATGTATGTAACCTCAAGAGAGCTTCGTATGGTTTAAGCAGGCTCCAAGAGCATGGAATTACAGGCTTGTTAAGTTCTTGAATGAATGTGGATATCAAGCTTCAAAAGCAGATAGTAGCTTGCTAGTGAAGACAAGTGAAGATGGGTACATATATATGTGTATTTATGTTGATGATATAATTGTCACAGGTACAGATGCTCAAGGAATCAAGGAGCTTAAGAAGCAAATAGAGAAGGAGTTTAAGATAAGTGATTTGGGAAACTTATCTTATTTCTTAGGAATGTAAATTATGTATACTCAACATGGAGTATATGTTACACAAGAGAGATACTTGAAGAATCTTCTGGTCAAGTTCAACATGGAAGATTGCAAGTCTTCAACCACACCATTGGAGGTAAATCATAAATTGAGCAGATATGGAGGAGAAGAATTTAATGACATGAAGAAATATCAGAGTTTGGTAGGTAGTTTGATCTATGCTACCTTGACAAGACTAGACCTATCATAAGAAGTTGGTGTCTTATCACAATTCATGCATTGTCCAAAGAAAACTCATTGGATTGTAGCTCAAAGGGTACTCACATATATCAAAGGAAGTCTGAGTGAAGCTTTGTATTATGGGTTTACTTCTGACACAAGAATTAAAGTGTTTAGTGGTGCAGATTGGGTAGGTAATTCAGATGATAGAAGGTCTACTCATGGCTATCTCTATTATATTGGAGATAAGTTAGTTTCTTGGTGCTCAAAGAAGCAACATACAGTTGCTTTGTCATCCACAGAAGCTGAGTATAAAGGAATGGTAGAGGTTGCAAAAGAAGTGATATGGTTAAAGACCTTATTGAAAAGTTTTGGAACTGATCAGAGTACTCCAATTATTTTTGGAGACAACATGAGTTCATTATATTTTGCAGGTAATCTTGTTTTTCATGCCAAGACTAAACACATAGAGATTCAATATCACTTCTTGAGAGAAAATGTACTTGAAAAATAGATTGAAGTTGTGTATACATCAAGAAAAGAACAAGTTGCAGATATGTTGACAAAGAGCTTAGATGGACCTAAGCTACAAAAGTTTAAAGAGATGGCAAGAATAAAGAAGAATGATATAATCACAATTAGTGATTGAGGGGGAGCTGTTGGAGAAAAGCAATCTTGAATTGATGATTATGAAGAACTTGGAGAAAGTCAGCAATCAAAATGAAGCCAAAGAAGTCATTTGAGAGAGTGAAGAGATCTTAGAAATGTAGCTTGTATACATATGTACATTACAGATGAAAATTCTTTTACTATGAGTATAGATGATCATTAGAATGATAAGGAGTAATGTAATAGATGCGGGATGAGTCTAGAATCATATGTATATAAGTCAATGATGTAAAGAAATAAGAGAGAGATTCATTAGCAGAAAAAGTGTTCATGTGATAGATGTGTAGAGAGTCATCTCCATGAGTTAGCGTCGACTCATTCTCGTATTTCTCTTAGCCTGATCAAGCGGATCAAGAAATCTTTTGTACACATATGATCTAGAAGCTAATCAAGCTATGTTCAAGGTTTCAAGGGTCTAATTTATTTCAGATTGTTTGTATGATAAATAGGAACATGTATATGTAAAGTTTGCAGGTAGACCTCTCATAGTCGCGATGTCGTCGAGATTTTCTCTCCTCTCTCACTTGTGAAGGCCTACAAAAAACATATTTGGTGAAGGTAGCCGGAATTCCCCAAGGAGTCTGGGATGCATCAAGGATGTCAAAGGAAGCTCACATACAAAGTTTCAAAGAAATCAAGAAAGTCCATGGTAGCAGTCAAAGCTGGTCAAAGTTAGGAAATTAGGGCAAAAATTTCATTGTCACCAAATTAGATGAAAATTCATATACTTTTAAAGATTGTCAAAAGCAGTCTATAGCCCAAATTTCAGCAGAAAATGGATTTTGTAGCACATTGATATGCTATGTTCATTTTGTAAAAAACTAATTTTTCTAGTTTGACCCTACAAATTCTTGTATAGAAATTTATGTTAGCCATATGGTTTGGCATGTATAAAGAACATATGTGGCTACATATTTGTACGAAGTTTCAAGGCTATCAGAGCTTCCTAGAGACCTTAATGCCACCTTGCAGGCTTCCAATGTAGACAAACTTGTACAAGGAAGATTCAGATGGAAGTTTTTTTTGCATATTCCTGAAGGAGTTCTTTTGAAACATAGTCCTACAAAGTTTCATCTTCATCAAAGCCTATTTGGAGGGTCAAAGAGCACAAAGTCCAGTTTTCAGGATCAGCGCAGTTTTCTAGTTTAAGCAAATTGAAGGGTTGAAGGGCTACCACATGGCGAAAGCTGATTGAGCCATGTTGTACGATCAAGATGAGCTCATATTCAAGGGTGGAGATGCACTTATGCTTAAAGCAAGGAGGATCCACGAGTTTTTTCATAAAAGAAGATTTTGTTGACAATCAAAGATCAATAATGCAGCTTTTCTCCAAAAATAGTGGCTTATCTTATCCAAACTGATGTCAGCACTGATCCGACGGTCCAGATCATCCCCAAATCCAATGGTGGAGAATGAAGGCACCTAAATTTCACTCCTTTACACTAGATTTGATAGAAAGAACAATTCCAAGCCATTGATTTGATTAATCAAATGGTTGTAATCGAAAGTAGTGATCCTAGAGTTGAGAGTTGATTTCTCTAGATCCAAGGGCCCAAATTCATTCAAAAAACTATATAAACCCCCCTCCAAACTCTTAGAGCATCACTGTTAGGCATCCATAGGACTCATGCAATCTTACGGTTTCCTTGAGACGATCACCCTCGGTTGAGCAAGTGAGGATCCAAGGTTGGCTAGTATGAGGATAGTACCTAGTTTCAAATTTAAGTTAGAACTCCAATCTAGGACAGGCTCTTGAAACCAGCATCTCTATCTTGACTCACCCTCCGTGGAGCATGTGAGTGAGTTAGAGCTGGTTTTAATGAGTCTTAGACTTCTTTAGTTAGATGTTACGAGCCTAGACATACATAGGGTCAATGAAGTGGAACTCGCCTTCTTACGTGTGACATTCGGTTGAACTGTCATGGTTTGAAGGTCAGAACCGCCTTTGATCAATAGACTGCTTAGATTGACGTACCACGACGATCTTATACATGTAACTTAATTAAAATCCTTTTAATTCATGTCACTTGTCACTTGTCTCTTCTCTCTTGTCTTTCAGTCTCTTAAGTATTTTTACATGTCTTCTATTTTCTTCTATGTGTGAGAAGGCTTCGCTGCATTGCGCTGAACCAGTGAGGATGTTTCGTTGAGCTTGTGAGTAAACTCTATCATTATAATACACTTGCATGCATATAATCCATACATACCCATACATATTGATTAGTTTCTGAAAGTGTATAAGAAGCTCCAATATTGGACCATTCTTCCTTTCGAAACTGATTTATGTGTAAGGATTCCATCTATTCTCGTCATGCATACATATCATCCAAAGAAGACTATGCATATGGATTAGAATTAGGAAGTGTTTAAGAAGCTCCTTCAATGGACCATTCTTCCTTCCAAATTTGATTCGTGTGTATGGTTCTCTTTCATTCTTATCAGTCATGTTCATAAATCTAACTTGCACTCCTACAATCCCATTCCTATAATCATTTCAACATCTCTCTCTCTTGTCCATACTCAACATTAATTTCACGTTCATGTCCTTAAACCTTCCAACATTCATTAGCTTCATACACCATGTGTGTGCCACGACCGGACCCGATCCACTCGGATTGCGATCACCTCCACATTTGAACCCAACGTGAAACGCCTCGTGGCATTTGCTTCTGATCTTGTTGGGAGGTTGTGATCCATATCCTTTGTTTCATATTGTTCATCCTCATCATTTCATCATCATCAGTCTTCAGTGTTGCACTGGATTTCTCCCAGTATCATGCACATCTTCGTCGTGAAGTAAACACATCTGTGAGAGATCTAGAGCATCGTGCATCACTTGCTTATTCACATAAGATGGAGGAAGGATTCAAATCCCTTATTGTTGAGAAACAAGGCCAAAGAATAGTCTCTTCTATGTTGAGAGAGAAGGGAAAATTCAATGGCATCAACATCACAAGCTACTTAGACTTGTTTGAAGAGCAAGCTATGATTTTTGGTCTTCCCGAAGATCTTTTGATATCATTCTTTGAACGAATTGTTGAAAGCTCTATCATAAACCATGTCACTCAATATGATAGTCTTCCTTGGAGTGATTTTATAAAGGAGATGCTCAAAGAATTCTATCTTGAAGATTATATCCAACATAATCGGGATGGATTCTTACGATGGGTAAATTCACCAAAGCCTAGTAGCTCTATTACTCACTTACAAAATGAGTATATTAGACGCTATGAACAACTTCCTGATGAGGATAAGATAACTTTGGAACCTGATCTTGTGATAATTTTTCTTAAGCTTCTTCATCCTGAAACTCGTAGGGAAGTTGAAGGGTGATTAGAAGAACCGGATAAGCGTTATGGTCTTACTGACAATTGGCAAAAAGTGCGTAAAGTAGTAGAGGCTATAGCCCATAGACATCAAAGACAATCCATGCTTTATGAGCAAACTAGTCTTCCTCAAGCTAGCCTTCCACAAACTAAGGAGCAAGTTAGAGAACAATCCCATGCTATGCTTTTTGACTCTACTCCTATTTCTCAAATGATGGAGCCTACTCAAGGTTTTAAAGTAGAGCCAAATAAAAGTGTAGTTGAACAATCTCAATTGGAAATTCTCACTAAGAAAATGGAAAGTCTTATTGCTACACAATCCAATTTGGCCAAGACTATAGATGCTTTACAATCTAATTACACCAAAACTTTCCAAAATCAAATGAGCCCAATGTATTTTCAAGATGCTAATCAACATGTTATAGCTACCAATCAAAATCCACAAGTAGCTCCTACTCAAGCATATCAAGTTCCTCCAATGCATAATCCTTCAATGCAAAATCCTCATCCTCATGTGCAAAATCCTCAAATGTATCAAAACATGTATCCTCAAGCTTCACAAATAGCTCTTCAAAATCCTCAAAATCAAAATTTTCAAAATCATCAACCGTATAATATGGAAGCTCCTCTTGCACCTCAAGTACCCCATGTTGCTCCCCAAGCTCCTCAAATACATCAATTGCCTTATCAAAATCCTAATTATCCTGTTCAAGCAATACCTTATCAACAAAATCCTCAATTTCAAAATTTCCCACCACAAGTTAATCAAAATCCTCAAAATCAAAATGGTTTTGTGTGTGGCCCTCGTAGGTGTCCTTGGTGTGATTCGTTAGAGCACTTTTTGAGAGATTGTGAACTATTGAAGGCTGCTAAGGAGCAACGACTAGTAATAGACATAGACAAGAAAATCTTTGACTATCGATCTAGGCTACCTTTGCAAGGAAATTATGGTAAGGGAGGAATGAAAAAACATTATGAAAATATAACCATAACGGATATAGGGACTAGAGGAGTGAAACTAGAAGCTCTTGATGAACAACAAGTAGAATCAAGTAAACCCACAAAGGAAGGTGAATTTTCCATAGAGGCTTTAGTAAGAGCACGAGATGAGATTAGGAGAATAACGGCTTGGGAGTCGCCGATAGAAGATCAATCTCTTATTTCTCACATATCCAATGAAGAAGAAAAACAAAAAAGAGATGAAGCTGAGCCTAGTGAAAGAAGAGTAACACAAAAACAAACCTCAGAGGGAATAGAAACAATCATAGAGTAAGGAGAAACATCACAATCCAAAGATAAAAAACAAGAAGCACAACCCAATGAACAAAAACAAGAGGAGAAACAAAAAGGGAAGAAGACAAAGCAAAGAAAAACAGAACCAAAGCCTTTGGATAAACAAGAACAATCAAAACAAACTGAAGACCAAACATGAGAACATGAACAAAAACAAGACCCTGAGCAAAAACAAAAGAAACCATTGAGAAAACCTAAAGCCATGTTGATTTCAGAAATTGAGAGAAAAATAGATCCTATGGAGATTTTAGATGACATTTTCCTTAAGAGTCAAGTGACTATGTCTTTAGAACAAGTTTTCTCTATTGCAAAGCTTGTTTTTAAAGATAACTTTTTCGGCTTAATTAAAAGGAAGAGATTTCCGCTTAATCTAGATACTGAGATGCAAGATTCTCTAGATCAAGATCAAGCTATGAATGAAGCCTTAAACTTTGATGAATCTGATGAAGAGGACTTTGATGATGATGAAGTAAATGTTAATAAAAATTTCTTAGGACCTATTCAACCTGACCATGAAAATCATGAAAACAATCCTGAAAGTCACTTTAAAAGAACATTTTGGTCTAGAGGTACATTAGAGATGCATGTTAAAATAGGAAATGATAAGAACACTATCACTGTAAATGCATTATTAGATTCCGTCTCCGAAATCAATGTGATTTCAAGAGAAGTTTATGATAAGTTTCAATGGCCCATAGATAAAGATTGTGGATGGCGTATGAGAACTGCAGATAATGGTGTAGGTACCCTGTATGGAGCTTGTGCTAGTGTGCCCCTATCCATAGGAGGAATCACAAAAGAGTTTCACTTTTTTATTCAAGATAATTGCTCCTATGAAGTTCTCTTAGGTCAACCCTTTATTTGTGAGAGTCGTATGGAAACTAAAGCCATGGATGATGGGTCTACCTATGCTAGATTTAAGTCTAAGGATGGAATGCAATCACTTCAAGTCATGATAGTAGGAGTGAATCATTCTAGGAATCGATTGTCAATTAGAAAGAAAACTATTGTTACTCATGGTCATGAGCATGCTTGTAGTGATTGTGCACCTCGATTCATGTTTGGAGCTACATATGATCAAAATTTCGGATAGAATCCATTGTTGAGCGGGACAACAATGGATATTGGTTTGACATCTCGCATCCAACCAACATGTACAATAGTTTGTCACTTTGTTTTCCACATTCTAGATTAGATTTTCTTCATAAGAGTCAACTGTCCAAGTCTTTTATCCAAAAAATCCAAAAAATTTATAAAAACAACAAAATCATGGAACATGATGAGAACATTGAGCATGTCATTGAAACATCTCATTGTTTCTCTACTCTTGAGGAGTTAGAGTTATGTCTTCAACAAAATTCTAATTCTCATATTATTTTTCTTTCTTCCCTTGATGAGTATGCTCTAATCCAAGAGTATGCTCTCAATGTTGACAAGTGCTCAAAATTTAACCAAACACATGATGCCTTAGTTGAAACAAAGTACAAAACTGTAGACAAAAAAATCAAACCCATAGCTCAACCATTACCTCAAGGAAGTAATGAAAAAATTGTTTATGTGAAAAATGATCCAATTCTTCGGGATAAGAAAAACATAGGACATACATTTACGGATGAGACAATCAAACAGGTGAAAATTGGTAGAGATGATGACTTTCTTTTGCCAACAGAGAGAGATAAATTTGAGGGAGTCATACGTAGCCATGGAAAAGCCTTTACTATGTATCCTCATGAGATTGGTTGTGTAGATTCTAAGCTAGTTGCACCCATGATAATCTTTACTATTCCACATATTCCATGGAATCTTCGTCCTATACCAGTTCCAAAGGCTCACTTACCTGAGCTAATGAAACTACTTAAGGAGAAGATAAACATGAGAATTTTAGAGCCATCTTTTGCACCTTACTCAAATAGATGGTTCACTGTGCCTAAAAAGAATGGGAAACTACGTTTTATTCAAGATCTCCAACCTGTCAATAAAGTCACCATAAGGAATGTAGGAACAGGACCCATTGTAGATGAGTTTGCTGAATCATTTTCACGACATTCTATCTATTCAATGGGTGATTTATATTCTGGATATGACCAATTCCAATTAGCAATTGATAATTGTGAGATTACCACAATGAAAACTCCTTTAGGCTTAGTGCGAATGTGTACTTTACCTCAAGGAGCGACTAATTCTGTGGCTCATATGATGAGTGCTATGAATATGGTCTTACATGATTTTATCCCTCATATAACTATGCCATTCATTGATGATATTCCAATTAAAGGGAGTTAGGAACGTGTAAAGGACATTACTTTAGATTCATCTGGAAGTCGTAAATTTGTTCTTGACCATATCTCTGATTGTGAAAGAATATTTCAACGATTTGAAGAGGTTGGACTCACATTTTCCATAGAAAAATCTATTTTTGGTGTTAACAAGGTTCTTATTGTTGGACATTTATGTGGCCATTATGGTCGAAAGCCATACCCACAGAAAGTTGATGCCATTAGCAAGATTTCTGAAACATGTAACAACATGAGTGAGGTACATAGATTTCTTGGTGCTTGCATCTTTTATGTTATTTGGATCCCACACTTTGCTCATGTTGCTGATTGTCTCTATGACTTGTTGAGGAAGAAACGAAAATTTATTTGGACTGACAAGCACACTCAAGCTATGCGTAAATTGAAGAAATTATTGATTGAAGCTCCCATCCTTAAGCGTGTAGACTATTCTGCTAACAAACCTATTATATTGATTGTTGATACTAGTCCTATTGGTATAGGTTGGGTCATAAGTCAAGATGATAGTGAAGGGAATAGATATGCAATTAGGTTTGGTGCCAAAATTCTACATGAAACACAACAAAAATATCCACAGATCAAACGAGAACTATGGGGTATGGTAACAGCTTTGAAAACAGACAAAGATATTTCATTGGTGCAAATGTCAAAGTTGAGACTGATTGTTTGCCTCTCATTGGAATGATAGCCAATTGTTCATCTCCTGATATAGCCATGTTTAGATGGATCTCATATATTAAGTTCATAAATCCTAAGTTAGTTCATATTTCAGGTAAGTCAAACTCAGTTGCTGATATGTTATTGAGAGCTAGATTTGATGATGATCTTGAAAGTGATCTAATAAAGAATGTGAATTTAGTTGACTATGTTCCACATATATACGAGTATGAGTAATTTCATGAGTCTGAGTATGAAAATGAATGGAGAGACATAGGAAACTATCTGAGTACACTTCAACCATTACCTAACTGGACTACGAATAGATTCTGTAACATTAGGAAACGAGCTTATAATTTTTTCCTACGTAACGGTTATCTTTGGAGACATGCTAAGGGTAAGGTTAAGAATCCACAACGAGTCCTAGGAAAGAGAGGTCTTCAATTGCAAGTAATGAAGGAGATGCATGAGACGTTATGGGCAGGTCATAAAGGATTTTTTGGAACATATGAAAAAATTAGAAGTACCTATTATTGGCCTAGGATGTATGTTGACATTAGTAGCTATGTTCCTACATGTTCTACTTGTCAACTTCATTCATCAATCAAACATAGAGATCCATTGCATCCTACTTATCGACCTTGTATTCACTACAAGTGGGTAGTAGATCTTGCAACTATGCCTAAAGGTATTGACAAAATGCGTTACATTGTACTTGCAAGAGAAGACTTAACTAATCATGTAGAGGGACGTGCACTACGATCTAAGACCACTTACAATGTTTGCAAATTCTTGCTTGAAGATGTCATAAGTCGCTTTGGGTACATAGAGAAAGTAGTTTCCGATCGTGGAGAGTTAAATGCGAGAGAAGCTAAAGAGTTCTTTGAGCGTCACGGTATTTGTTTGTCTCTCACTACTGCATATAATCCAAAGGCCAATGGTAGAGAGAGGGCATCCACCTATTTTGAAAGCCATATCTAAAGCATGTAACGGTGACATCAAACAATGGCCTAGATTCTTACCTTTTGCACTTTGGGCATATAGGTATCCTGTATTGAAAGCATAATTGTTGAAATCCTAGCTCCTGCTATTGCATGTTTCTACATCCTTAGTCCATCTCACAGCACTTGTATCGGAGTTTAAACGACTGTTCTCCGTCATCAAAAATGGTTGTACCTTGTATCGGGGTTTAAGTTTTCCCCGTCCAAAAAAAAAGCTACATGTTACCAGGAAGTTTACACTTTCTTCCACCCCAAAAAAGTGATCGTAACCATAGAGTTGCCGAATCATCATCATCATCAGAAAAAAAAAAAGCAAGCCAAAGGAGGATAAAGAGGCATAGTAGAATAAATCAAGGGCTATATAGGTAGATTTATGCTTTAGTGGAGTTTAGTTAGATTTCCTTGCATGTTATTAGAGAAAGAGCATATTCATATTTATGTAGGAAAGGAGTTGATCTAAAATAAGCTAAAGATGAAAGATCTCTCTTGAAAATCCTAAATCTTTGTTTATAATCGTATTTAAGGTAGATTGCTTTATGAAACAGATACATATTTTTCTTCAAGATGAGAGGAACTGATGCTTAAAACGACTCAATACATCCACTTCCACTTCATATTGATGCTTGTTTGTTTTTTTTCTTGTTGTCAATGTTGCTTGTTCATTTGCATATATGTTGCCTATTTGTTCATGCATATTCATGTTGCGTGTTTCAATTCTTTCTTTCATGCAAATTTTTCTTCATGTCATGTTGCCTACTCATTCATAACAATGTTGCATGTTCATTTCTAGAAATGTTACCTATTTATTTATGCATATTCATGTTGCCTGTTTTAATTTTTGTTTCCATACATATGTTGCTTGATATCATGTTGCCTTCTCATTCATGCATATCATCAATCTCTCCTTCCTATTGCCTATTTTCCTTTAAAAGAATATGATGCTTGAAACTTATGTTTTTAAGGAACACTAGAGTGGCGCTTCTAGAGGAACCGCAGGTTTAGTGGGGGCGAATGTCGTCGAGATTTTCTCTCCTCTCTCACTTGTGAAGGCCTACAAAAAACATATTTGGTGAAGGTAGCTGGAATTCCCCCAGAAGTCCAAGATGCATCAAGGATGTCAAAGGAAGCTCACATACAAAGTTTCAAAGAAATCAAGAAAGTCCATGGTAGCGGTCAAAGCTGTTCAAAGTTAGGAAATTAGGGCAAAAATTTCATTGTCACCAAATTAGATGAAAATTCATATACTTGTAAAGATTGTCAAAGGCAGTCTATAGCCCAAATTTCAGCAGAAAATGGATTTTCTAGCACATTGATATGCTATGTTCATTTTGTAAAAATGTAATTTTTCTAGTTTGACCCTACAAATTCTTGTATAGAAATTTATGTTAGCCATATGGTTTTGCATGTATAAAGACCATATGTGGCTACATATTTGTACGAAGTTTCAAGGCTATCAGAGCTTCCTAGAGACCTTAATGCCACCTTGCAAGCTTCCAAATGTAGACTTCATCAAAGCCTATTTGGAGGGTCAAAGAGCACAAAGTCCAGTTTTCAGGATCAGCGCAGTTTTCTAGTTTAAGCAAATTGAAGGGTTGAAGGGCTACCACATGGCGAAAGCTGATTGAGCCATGTTGTACGATCAAGATGAGCTCATATTCAAGGGTGGAGATGCACTTATGCTTAAAGCAAGGAGGATCCACGAGTTTTTCCATAAAAGAAGATTTTTTTGACAATCAAAGATCAATAATGCAGCTTTTCTCCAAAAATAGTGGCTTAGCTTATCCAAACTGATGTCAGCACTGATCCGACGGTCTAGATCATCCCCAAATCCAATGGTGGAGAATAAAGGCACCTAAATTCACTCCTTTACACTAGATTTGATAGAAAGAACAATTCCAAGCCATTGATTTGATTAATCAAATGGTTGTAATCGAAAGTAGTGATCCTAGAGTTGAGAGTTGATTTCTCTAGATCCAAGGGCCCAAATTCATTCAAAAAACTATATAAACCCCCCTCCAAACTCTTAGAGCATCATTGTTAGGCATCCATAGGGCTCATGCTAGCTTATGGTTTCCTTGAGATGATCACCCTCGCTTGAGCGAGTGAGGATCCAAGGTGGGCTAGTATGAGTATAGTACCTAGTTTAAAATTTAAGTTAGAACTCCAATCTAGGATAGGCTCTTGAAACCAACATCTCTATCTTGACTCATCCTCAGTGGAGCGTGTGAGTGAGTTAGAGCTGCTTTTAATGAGTCTTAGACTTCTTTAGTTAGACGTTACGATCCTAGACATACATAGGGTCAATGAAGTGGAACTCGCCTTCTTACGTGTGACATTCCGTTCAACTGTCATGGTTTGAAGGTCGGAACCACCTTTGATCAGTAGACTGCTTAGCTTGACGTACCACGACGATCTTATACATGTAACTGAATTCAAATCCTTTTAATTCATGTCACTTGTCACTTGTCACTTGTCACTTGTCTCTTCTCTCTTGTCTTTAAGTCTCTTAAGTATTTTTACATGTCTTCTATTTTCTTCTATGTGTGAGAAGGCTCCGCAGCATTGCGTTGAACCAGTGAGGATGTTTCATTGAGCTTGTGAGTAAACTCTATCATCATAATACACTTGCATGCATATAATCCATACATATCCATACATATTGATTAGTTTCTAAAAGTGTATAAGAAGCTCCAATAGTGGACCATTCTTCCTTTTGAAACTGATTTATGTGTAAGGATTCCATCTATTCTCGTCATGCATACATATCATCCAAAGACGACTATGCATATGGATTAGAATTAGGAAGTGTTTAAGAAGCTCCTTCGATGGACCATTCTTCCTTCCAAATTTGATTCATGTGTATGGTTCTCTTTCATTCTTATCAGTCATGTTCATAAATCTAACTTGCACTCCTACAATCCCATTCCCATAATCATTTCAACATCTCTCTCTCTTCTCCATACTCAACATTAATTTCACTTTCATGTCCTTAAACCTTCCAACATTCATTAGCTTCATACACCCTGTGTATGCCACGACCGGACCAGATCCACCCGGATTGCGATCACCTCCACAGCGCACTTTTTGGTGTCAATGTTTTGCTTGGATCTCAATGCATAGTGTAAAGTTTTTAATGAATGAGCATTCAAAATCTAATGTAGATGGTAAGGAAGCTATTGATTAAATCATTTAGCAAAATGGGACTTGTGCTGTGAGAAATCAACCTTAGAAGTTGACTATGTCAAAGTCGCTTGTTCAGGAAGACAATTTCTGACATATCTTTGATCTTAGTGATCAAACCAGAGTTTTAATGATTCTTTTGAAGATATAATGGATGATATGATTGCACAAAGGTAGTGTGGAGATATGTGCATCAGTAGATTGAAGGTAATGAAGTTAAATTTTGGAGCAGACTTCTTGAAGAAGAAGAAACTTCACTCAGAGAAGTGATAGTGAATGTTTTTGTAAATCAAGGTAACATTTGTTGGAACAAGCCAATCACAAATTAGTGATTATAAAGATCTTGAAGAAGACTTATGGTCAGAATGAAGTGAAGGAAGACACTTGAGAAAGTGAAGGAAATTTCAGAATGATAGCCTGTACACATATGTACATATAAGTGAAAATCCTTGTAATCTGAGTAGAGCTAAATCCTTAGGATGATAAGGAGTAAGGTCATAGACGCAAGATGAGTCAAAAATCATGTATATATAAGTTAATGATGACAAGAAATGAGAGAGAGAGTCATTTGTAGATGACAAATGTCTTAGAGATGTGTAGAGAGTTTTTTCCCAGAAAATAGCGACGGGTTTTTCTCTGAGTGCTCTCTGTCTGATGATGTGGATCAAGATTCCTTTTGTACACATCTAATTGAAAAGCTAATGAAGCTATGTCCAAAGTTTCATGATCTAATTCCTCTCCTACTGTGAGAATAATCAATAGGAACATTCATATGTAGAATGTGAAAATTGAAGTCTGAGTGTAGCGCACTTTTCCGTCTTAGTGTTTTGCTTAGATCTCAGTGTATACTGTAAAGTTTTTGATGAGTGAGCACTTAAAATCTAAGTTAGGAGATAGGGAAGCTATGGCTAAAAGCATTTAGCAAAACGGGTTTTGTACTGGGAGAAATCAACTTAAGAAGTTGACCATGTCGAAGGCACTACCTCTGGAAGACAGTTATGACATACCTTTGATCTTAAGGATCAAATTAAATTTTTGGTGATTAGTTTTGAGAACTAATGATTAGTATGATTGCGCAAAGGTATTGCGAATACTTGTGCATCATTTACTTGAAGAAATTTGAAGTTATGTGCAGGTAATGAAGTTGATTTCTGAAGCAGACTTTCTGAAGTAAACACTTCTTCACTTAGAGAAGTGTTAATGGAAGTTTTGGTAAAGAAGAATAATATTTGTGTAAAGTTTGGTTTATAACTGACATAGAAATGTTCTTAAGTCAGTATAGATCAAACCTTTGGAGATTAAGAGGTCTCCAACAGTGGTATCAGAGCAGAAGGTGCACTACAAGAGAAGAAAAGACAATTGAAGTTCCGATTGGTGCAGATATTGGAGTTCTTCCAAATTAAAGGAGGACAAGGACAAATTATTGAAGATAACCTGCAGAAGTTCAAAGCACGAGTTCGAAAAGAATCAAGAAGGACAGAGCTCATATCAAAGGTACACTTTATCCTCATAAACCATAGTAATTGCAGATACAGAAGGTCAAGGATGGGAGAAAGCTTGCAGATTGATGAGCTAGATAGGGAGAACTATCCAGCTTGGTCCATGAGGATGGAGGCACACCTCATGAGTAAAGATTTGATGGCATTCATTACAGGAGATGAAGAAAAGCCTGAATTTGCAGATCCTAGTATTCCAACTAGGGAAGAGCTTGCAAACTTGAAGACTTGGATGAGAAAGGATGCTCAAGCAAGGAGTATTATTTACATGGCTGTAAATGATTATCTTTTACCTCACATTAGAGGATTGGAAAGTGCAACAGATGTATGGAATGCCTTGGAAGAGCATTTCCAAAATACAACCAAGTCAAGGAAGTCCTCACTATGGGCTGAGTTCACAACCTTCAAGAAGAAGAGCTCACAATCAATTTCTGATTATGTGGCAAGGATGAAGGATATTGCAGATAGCTTGGGAGCAGTGGATGAAGACATTGAAGAGGATAAGTTGGTAAGACAAATACTTACAGGTCTGAGAGGAGATGAGAAGTGGAAGCCTTTCATATTGTCCATAGAGTTGTCACTTCATCACTTTACTCTTGATCTTAATCAATTGCTAGGACACGTGCTAACTTTTGAGCAGGACATTAAAGGAGACAATGATAGAAGTACAAGTCAAGCTATGTACTCCAAGGACAAGAAAAAGAATGGCAAGGGAAAGCAATCGACTGATGATGAAGGGAATTCAAATCAAGCTAATTTCACAAAAGGAAAGATGAATTTCAGAGGTAAAGGAAGAGGAGGTAAGAACAAAGATAATGCTAAAGCTTGTTGGATTTGTGGCAGAACTAATCATTTGGCAAATGATTGTTGGTATAACAATCAAAATGGTGGAAGCAATAATCAGAGTTTTAATCAAAGAGGTAGAGGAGGCAGGAACCAAAGAGGCAACTTCAGAGGAAGAGGTGGTAGGACATCATATGCTAGAGGAGGTGGAAGAAAATTCCAATCTCAGTCCTACAACAAAAATTATTATAATTATGCATCAGATCAGAAGGATGATACGACTCTTATCTTGAATGCAACTCATGAATCAATGGGAGAAGATCAAAGAGTGTTTTATATTGACTCAGGATGTAGTAACCATCTGAGTGGGAATCTATCCTTGATGACTGATATGGAAGCAAAGGTGAATGGACATACAGTTCAAACAGGTGACAATACCAAACATAAAGTGGAGAGCATTGGATCAGTGAAGACAAAGAGTGGAAGTACACTTCTGAGCAAGGTACTTTATGTTCTTACTATTCCTAAAAATTTGATAAGTGTAGGGCAAATTGTGGAGAAAGGATATGAGGTAAGATTCACAAATGATGGTGTTTATGTGCAAGATCCAAATCAGGGATATAGAAACATAATTACAGGAAAAAAGGAAGGAAGATTGTTCACTCTCAAAATCCAAGGTAATGTGGGACATGCATTATTTACTTATGGAAGTCAAAAGGTGTCTGAATTAGACCTATGGCACAAAAGGCTAGGTCATTTCAATGAGAGAGCTATAAAGGAAATGTCAAAGAATCAGGTGGTGCTTGGATTGCCGAATGTTGAAGGGCAACATATGGTGTACAAGTGTGAAGCTTGTCAATTAGGTAAAGCACATAAAGGTTCTTACCACAAATCAGGGTACAAGCATTCAAATATGCTTGAATTGGTTCATACAGATGTATGGGGTCCCTCAAGGGACTATAGCATAAATGGATCTAGATATTATGTGTTGTTTGTTGATGATGCAACCAGATGGATTACTCTACATGTAATCAAGGATAAATAAGAAGTTTTCAAGACATTCAAACATTTTCATGCCTATGCAGAAAGGATCACAGGGCAAAAGCTTAAGAGGTTAAGGTCAGATGGAGGGGGAGAGTATTTTTCTAAAGAGTTTGATGATTATTTGTGGAATGCTGGTATAAAAAGAGAAGTAACTTGCAGGTACTCTCCTCAACAGAATGGAGTAGCAGAAAGGAGAAATAGGACTCTTGTAGAATTTGCAAGAGCCATGATGAAGGAAAAGAATTGTCCAAATTACTTATGGGCAGAAGCTATTAACACTGCAACATACCTTGTGAATAGGTTACCTTGTAAAGCTTTGGATGGAGGAACCCCTTATGAAGCATGGTGGGGTAAGAAACCTACTCTTGATCATTGTAAAGTATTTGGATGTGTAGCATATGCTTATGTTCCTTCACAATTAAGACATAAGCTAGAACCAAAGGCAGAAAAGTATGTGTTTATTGGATATGATGATAGACAGATGGGTTACAGGTTGTGGAGTCCATCCACAAAGCAATTTCTTGTTACCAAAGATGTGACATTTGATGAGGAAAATACATGGTATACAGGATCAATAAATGATTATGCAGGTGTTGAAGAGATACAAAGGAAAGGAAAGGCAAAAGTAAAAGTGTATGAAGAGAGTATTGATGATGTTGACTCTAAAAGTAGATTGCAGGATCATGTAGAAGAAGGGCCAAGATTTGATCCAGAATCAAATGAGGCTGAAACTTCGAGAAGTGCAGAAATCAGAAGATCTACAAGGGAAAGGAAAGAACCTATAAGGTATAGTTATGATACATCTTTTCTAACAACAAAAGATTATGCTTACATTGTGAAGACAGAAGAAGATCCAATCACTTATGAAGAAGCCAAAGGTAGACAGAATTGGGAGAAGGCAATGCAGGAAGAGTATGATGCTCTACTTGAAAATGAAACTTGGGAATTAGTACCAAGACCAAAGAATCAGAAAGTCATTGGATGTAAGTGGGTATATAAAACAAAAAGGTTTGCAGATGGTAAGGTGTCTAGATACAAGGCTAGACTTGTGGTCAAAGGTTATGCCCAAACTTATGGGGTAGATTATGATGAAACCTTTAGTCCTGTTGCTAAGATGTCTACAATTAGAACATTGATTGCTATTGCTGCTTGTAAAGGATGGAAGTTGTCACAGTTAGATGTGAAAAATGCATTTCTAAATGGATACATTGCAGATGAAGTATACATGGAGCAACCAGAAGGTTTTATGAATTCAATTGGATCAGATTATGTGTGTAAGCTCAAGAGAGCTTTGTATGGGTTGAAGTAGGCCCCAAGAGCTTGGAATTACAGACTTGTCAAGTTCTTGAATGAATGTGGATTTCAAGCATTAAAGGCAGATAGTAGCTTGCTAGTGAAGGCAAGTGAAAATGGATACATTTACATGTGCATTTATGTTGATGATATTATTGTTACAGGAACAGATGCTCAAGGAATCAATGAACTCAAAAGGCAAATAGAGAAGGAGTTTAAGATAAGTGATTTGGGAAACTTATCTTATTTTCTAGGAATGCAGATTGTATATACTCAACATGGAGTATATGTTTCACAAGAGAGGTATTTGAAGAATCTTCTAGTCAAGTTTAACATGGAGGAATGCAAGACCTCAACTACACCATTGGAGGTAAATCATAAATTGAGCAGGTATGGAGGTGAAGAATTCAATGATATGAAGAAATATCAGAGTTTGGTAGGTAGTTTAATCTATGCTACCTTGACAAGACCAGATTTATCATATGCAGTAGGTGTGTTGTCACAATTTATGCATTGTCCAAAGAAGACTCATTGGATTGCAGCCCAAAGGGTACTCAGATATATCAAAGGAACCCTAAGTGAAGGTTTGTATTATGGTTTCACTTCTGACACAAGAATCAAAGTGTTTAGTGATGCAGATTGGGCAGGTGACTCATATGATAGAAGGTCTACTCATGGGTATCTCTGTTATATTGGAGATAAACTAGTTTCTTCGTGTTCAAAGAAGCAACATACAGTTGCTTTATCATCCACAGAAGCTGAGTATAAAGGAATGGTAGAAGCTGCAAAAGAAGTGATATGGTTGAAGACCTTGATGAAGAGTTTTGAAACTGATCATAGTACTCCAATTATTTTTGGAGATAATATGAGTTCTTTGTATTTGGCAGCTAACCCTGTTTTTCATGCCAGAACTAAGCACATAGAGATTCAGTATCATTTCTTGAGGGAAAAGGTACTTGATAAAGAGATTGAAGTGATGTATACTCCAACAAAAGAACAAGTGGCATATATGATGACAAAGAGCTTGGATGGACCTAAGCTACAGAGATTCAAGGAGATGGCAGGAGTGAAGAAGAATGGAATAATCACAATTAGTGATTGAGGGGGAGCTGTTGGAACAAGCCAATCACAAATTAGTGATTATAAAGATCTTGAAGAAGACTTATGGTCAGAATGAAGTGAAGGAAGACACTTGAGAAAGTGAAGGAAATTTCAGAATGATAGCCTATACACATATGTACATATAAGTGAAAATCCTTGTAATCTGAGTAGAGCTAAATCCTTAGGATGATAAGGAGTAAGGTCATAGACGCGGGATGAGTCAAAAATCATGTATATATAAGTTAATGATGACAAGAAATGAGAGAGAGAGTCATTTGTAGATGACAAATGTCTTAGAGATGTGTAGAGAGTTTTTTCCCAGAAAATAGCGACGGGTTTTTCTCTGAGTGCTCTCTGTCTGATCATGTGGATCAAGATTCCTTTTGTACACATCTAATTGAGAAGCTAATGAAGCTATGTCCAAAGTTTCATGATCTAATTCCTCTCCTACTGTGAGAATAATCAATAGGAACATTCATATGTAGAATGTGAAAACTGAAGTCTGAGTGTAGCGCACTTTTCCGTCTCAGTGTTTTGCTTAGATCTCAGTGTATGCTGTAAAGTTTTTGATGACTGAGCACTTAAAATCTAAGTTAGGAGATAGGGAAGCTATGGCTAAAAGCATTTAGCAAAACGGGTTTTGTATTGGGAGAAATCAACTTAAGAAGTTGACCATGTCAAAGGCGCTACCTCTGGAAGACAGTTATGACATACCTTTGATCTTAAGGATCAAATTAAATTTTTGGTGATTATTTTTGAGAACTAATGATTAGTATGATTGCGCAAAGGTATTGCGAATACTTGTGCATCATTTACTTGAAGAAATTTGAAGTTATGTGCAGGTAATGAAGTTGATTTCTGAAGCAGACTTTCTGAAGTAAACACTTCTTCACTTAGAGAAGTGTTAATGGAAGTTTTGGTAAAGAAGAATAATATTTGTGTAAAGTTTGGTTTATAACTGACATAGAAGTGTTCTTAAGTCAGTATAGATCAAACCTTTGGAGATTAAGAGGTCTCCAACAACATTTGTGTAAAGTTTGTTCTATGATTGATATAGAGGTGTTCTTAAATGAGTATAGATCAAGCCTTTGGAGATTCAGAGGTCTCCAACATAATTAAAATTTTAGCCACTAAATCATATCAAATTTGAGTCTGTTGTGTTACATGATATGAGGCTTAAACTTAAGTTTGAGCCTCTGAATCATATCAAGTTTGAGTCTATTGGATCCCATGATGTGAGGCTTGAACTTAAATTCAAGCATCTGAATCATTTCAGGTTTCATTCTCGTGTCATATGATACGAGGCTCAAACTTAAGTTCGAGCCTCTCAGCTTCTTCAATGAAAAGAGTAGTATTTTTAACTCAAATCTACTTTGCAATCTGAACAATAGATGCTCAAACTTAAGTCTCAAGCCTATTAGCTCTTGAAGTTTGAGCCTCTGATTGAATTGTTGCATCGCATGATATGAAGCTCAAACTTAATTTCGAGCCTCTCGGCTTCTCTAGCAAAAAGAGTAGTATTTTTATCTCAACTTTACTTTTCAATTTGGACAAAAGACTCTCGAACTTAATTTCAAGCTTTTTAGCTCTTCTCGTCAAAAGAGATAATATGCTTTGCTGAAAGATGCTTGAACTTTCTCAGCTTTTCCAAAAGATGCTCGAACATAAGTTCGAGACTCTTAATTCTTGCATCGAAAAGAGCTAAGAGGCTCGAACTTAATGTTCAAGCCTTTGAATTGTATCAAGACGAACAAAGGATTAACAAAAGTTTGAGCCCTTAAAAGATGAAGAAAAGATGCTCGAACTTAAGTTCGAACTTCTCAACTCTTACATCTAAAAGACCTAATACTTAAGCTGGAGCCTCTAAAATCTAGAGCTAAGAGGCTTGAACTTAAGTTTGAGCCTCTTAGGTTTTTTAAAAGACGCTCTAACTTAAGTTGCTTCAAGCCTCTAGACTCTAGAGCTAAGAGGCTCAATCTTAAGTTCAAGCCTCTTAGCTTTTTCAAACGATGCTCTAGCTTAAGTTCCTTCGAGCGTCTACAATCTAGAGCTAAGAGCCTCTCAGGTCTTTCAAAAGACACTCTAACTTAGGTTCGAACTCAAGTTGGAGTCTTTTAACTTTTGCATCCAAGAGAGCTTACGTTCGAGTCTCTTACCTAATGCATCCAAAAGAGCTAAGAGGATCAAATTTTAGTTAGAGTGTCTGAATCATATCAAGTTTGAGTATGTTGAGTCACATGATATGATGGTCAAACTTAAGTTTGACCATGATTTGAGTTTGATTTCGATCATAAGTTTGAGTTCTAAGCCTCTCAACTTCTCCAATGAAATGAGTAGTTCTAACTTAGATGCTCAACCTTCCATTTATCCCTTGCATTTAAATTCAATCATATTGATTTTGAATCTATTGGATTATATGATATAGAGCCTATCATCTTTTCAACCTAAGAAAGTAGTATCTCAAACTTCAATCTACCATGATTTTTGATCAAGAGATGCTCCATTTAAGTTGATTAAGGGACGCTCCTATTTAATTTCCAGTCTCTTAGCTCTTTCATTCAAAAGGGCTAAGCAACTTGAACTTAAGTTCCAACCTATCAATTATATTAAGTTTGATTCTATCAGTCATATGATAGGAGGCTCGAATTTAACTTGAACGTCAAAACTTTTACACCCAACAAAGAAACTTCTCTAAATCAAGTCTAGTTAAGCTTTGATGGAATGATGCAAGTTTAAATGTTCAAAGGAGTAAGATGCTCCAAATTAAGTTCAATCTTATTAACACTTGCACCAAAAAAGTACAAGTTCCAAATAACTTAATTTAGAACCTTTAAGTAGAGAAGATAAATTCATATATTAGGAGCCTTGAACTTAATAAATTTGATAATAATATGTAATCTATAAGTTTAATAATTAGATATATTAGTATCGATAATAAGGTTGATGACTATGGATGAGAAAGTTGATGTTATTATGTTGATATTGTTTGTTATTATGTTGATGTTATTATGTTGATATTGTTATAATTTAAGAGAAAATATTTGTTTGACTTTTAGGAGCAATGGAAAACATGGATACTATCGAATTTCAAAGAAACATTACCGATAATATATTTTCACTGGAAAATTTATAAAAAACAAGTGGGTTGAAGTTTCCTTCAAATAGGATTAAGGTTCACAAATCTTTTGATTTCACACATAAAGAAGACATAAAATCGTTTGATGACACTTTTGATCATGAAGGAGACTTCAAAGTAGATGTACATTTATTCATGAAAAATGTAGGATCTACATATGGTGATATGGGCAATATTGTTCATGTTAAAGAAGATGTAAACGCACAATGCACACCATGTTTTAGGCGTAAAGTACTTCTAGAGGGCAAAAATATTAATGCGGACACATTTTGCTTATCATGGGAGACTTTCTATTTGGATGATATGAAAGCTAGTATGTCAAACTCTGGTCGATCATTAGGCTTAATTAGATCGATCGAATCAATAGAAGAATTAGTGAATATTATAAAAGAAGTCAAAAGATTAACACAAAAGTCAAAGTCTTTAAAGAGAAGCTTAGATGTATCTGGGAGATCTTAGAAATGAAAGCTGAAAGGTTCTTCAAACAAAGATCTAGGATCATCATCAAAGTCTATACAAAATGATGAAGATGTATAAGTCTGACATTCAGATAATAAGAGTGAAGAAATAGAAGATATGGTAGTGTAGCCAGAAGAATATAAGATGATGGATTTACTACGTCAAAAACAAGAATACTATGCTTTTGGTTCTAATGCAGTATTTAATATTGATGTAAAAAGATGTTTTCCAACACCATCAAATTATGTATATAAAAAATTAATCAGAGATTGGGTGCCTACATTAATGAATGATTTTGTCTTGGCGTCCAAAGAGAATGAAGTTCTTGTAATTGTTATGCCTATTGATCCAAGTGTCAGAACACCTCTACAAACTTGTTCTCATGATGATATTGATAAAGTTGAGTATTGGATAATATCTGGTCTACATTCAATCAGTGTAGTGAAAACTTTGCAAAGTGTTAATTCTCCTATGGTGAAGTTACATTTAAGACAATAATATAGGTATAGAGAAGCAAAAATTATAGTAAATTTTCCTCCAAAAATTTTGAGGGAGATATCTAAAGAGGCTAATTTGATGGTGGCAAAGTCATTACAGAAGGAACCATTTGTGGATCAAATTTATAAGCTATATCTCAATGGAAAGCAAACAGATGCCCATCCAAGCCTCCTCTAGGAGTCAATCAGAGTAAAAGAGAATTTGTATCATGGTAGGTATGTTTATATTCTTGGTTTCTTTACTTTCTTTTTGAACTTATATTCATTTATGTTTTTAGATGCTTAGTATATATTATTATCTTTTAAAACTTGTATGTATTCAAACTATACATATTGTTTTTTTTCACAATTTTGTAGAGACTACAGAGAAAACTTTTTAGAAAGGATTTATAAAGAATGATTTGCACATTCTTTTATGTACTAATGAGGAATGGAAGAATTGGATATCAATCATGCATCTGTATAGTCCGAGAGCACTGCTTAATACAAAGGGTGAAGTGCCAAATAGAAAACGAGATTCAACAAAAGATGTTATATCAACATGTGCAAAGATGGTAGCAATGAAAGGTGGTCAATTAAAGCAAGCACCATGGATGGTTATATTAGATCCAACATTATTCAGATGCATTGCAGTTTAGACAATAAAGAAATTTTAGAAATTCAAAAGGCAATTTTAGAAAAGAAAATTTTGTTAAAAAAAGGCATAATCATTGAAGCATATGGTTGACATAAAAGCAATGGCATGGAGATTAAAGACAGATCGTGTTTTGAAAAATGCTATAATTGTGTTTTTTATTGATTTAACAACAGAGGTTTTGACTTGGGAAAAGCTCTGTGAGAAATATAACATCACAGACATACAATATTAAAAAATTAGACATTATAGTGAGAAATTTGTGAATGCACAAATGATTCATTGAACAGGGCAAAGTTTTTGTTCAGAGCAAATTCTTCCATTCAACGTTGCATTCTTTAGGTTCGACTTAGAACTATATAATCAACATAGTCGGGAACGTATTTTAGCAACCTTCTTCTTTAGATTGGTTTCTGCACTCTATGGGATGAACTCTAGGAGAAAATATATTCTGATATCTTTTATTGATTTTCTCTATGTTCATATGCTTCTGGAAGGAGATCAATAGACAACTACAAAAATGACTCTTAAAATTGGAGCCATTGAGAGTAGTAATCCTTCGATTAAAGGAGAGTTAGATTTTGCAATTGTGCTTATGTACAGTAGCAAAAAGGATAATTATCAAATGATTGATAGAATAGTCAAGAAAATCTAAATAGTTTTGCAAAAGAAGGCCCTGATGAATTTATAGATAAGAATTTCATTGATGATTTCATTAAGAGTTCTGCTCGTGAAGACAGCTATGTTACAGAGCTGTATTGTCAAGGAATTGTTCGTCAAAGAAGCTTATCTAAAAAATGTAGATGTTTTGGTATATGCTTAGAGGCTGAATAAAAACAACTACAATCAAGTTGCTCTTCACTTTTAAAGAATGATCCTTTTTTGCATCAATGGTGTGATATCAGTAATCAAGATACTGATGATACAAATGATATGTTCGAGAATATTGATGCTGAGATTGATGTACAACTTAGTGGAGAAGAATAAAAAAGTAATAAGGAGGATACAGAACCCGAAGAAGATATTATTACAATGGATGAAGATATTGTAGGTACTTTAAATATATGAAAAGGAAAAGCAACTTGAAAAAATATTGATTCCATGTAATGTAATAAATTCCATAATTTTCAAAGTGTGTTTTTTTAATATGCTAGTGATGATTGTATTTCTCGAACAATAGAATTTTATTTTGAATATATTAGCTCTTGTTGAATAAAGTGATATGAGTCGATTATATTTAAATCTTTTTATTTATTGTTAATATCATATGTTTGTGAGTTAAAATTAGACATCTCTTGTCTATTCAAGTAATCTAAAAATTATTGTTTTTATATAAATGTTGCATAAATTCATCTTGATAAATTTTAAATAGATGATGCATGATTTATCTATCTGTGACTCTTTTGTCTGCAAAAATCTAAAACCTATTGTTTTTAAAAGTATGATGCGTTTGATTAAATGCAACATCAAAATGTAGGGTTAAGATGTGAAGAGTGAAATGTGAGCTTTTTAAAATAAAAAATCTATTATTTTCTTTAGTAATCTTAAACTTGTTTTTAAATGTAGATGCATAGAGAAATTAATCGAGCAAATAAGTTTTGTGAAAGAGAAATTAATAGGGAGACTTAGGTGATAAAGAGAAATGAATTGAGAAAATAAGTATTGATATGTCTGCACATTGTATTGACTATTCATATATATCTTTTGATTTTTTTCTTTATATAGATGTTAACAAAAATAAACATTTCATAAGTGATGATGGTTTTAGAAAGCTTGTTGGCCACTGCTCGAGGGTGAAACGAGTATTCTGCATGAGCAAAGCTCTTTTCAAACATCAGATCAGCTATGTAATGTTATGGACAAAAAATATGGTAGGCCTTTTTGGATTTTACCAGGTATATTGTATAATATTATAATTCTTTCATTCGAATTTTAACTAATTTTTTTTATTACAAATAGAATATGGAAGTAACAAGTATATATCAATAAGTAATCTTAAAGCTTTGTTTTTAGTTATTGCGTATTTATTATCCTCATTGTTTGTTATATGCAGAGAATATCCATCATCCACTTCATACAAGGAAGAATTTACTCCTTCTCAATCTAAGTGGCCTTTTGTTCAACCAAGATATAAAATGGAGCATATCAAAGAAAGATTATGTCAAATTTTATATAAATGTTGACAACAAAAAAATATTTATAAGTTCAAGATGTTTTGAAGTTTTGGATTCTATTTTGCAACCCTTTCATGTTGGTGTTTGGTCATCCACATTTAAAATTAACATTTTGAGAAATGTGAGATTCATTGAGAAACATACCAAAAAAAGATATTCTTTTTTTATGGTGTGGAGTCAAGAAGATTATTATATGGATCACCTAGAGGAAATATCTAAACATGATCAACTTTTCATTGATGATAGTTCCTTCAAAGGTTCTATCCCAATAGAAAATTGCATCTACATCACCCCTTATCAAGGAAGACATGATCATTCACTAGTGAGTGGTCTTTTACCCTACCTTTTGAGCTTAATCCATATGGATGATATTAAAAAATTTATTTTGCTCAATCGAATTGGGCAGCCACCTATCATCAAAGAACATATTATATTTCCTATGTTTTGACTTGTAATGGAGAATTCATCGTCTATGTTAGACCATGATATCTTGAGTGATCATTCAAATAACTTGAGAGTATCTTCTTTTGATGACTCTTAAGTACAAAATAATAAAGAGAAAAATATAGATTGCAAGGAAATTGAAAAGGAAGATCTAACAACAATAGCATCAACAAAGCTAGATGTTCCATTGAATTGCAAGGAAATAAAAAAGGGAGATCTAACAACAATAGCATCAACGTTTGGTGTTAGAGAAACTAGAATTGTTACAAATGTGCTACAAAAATGCAATTATGAGACAAAATCATGCAATCGTGTATGCTATAAGGTTGGGCTATTGGCAAAGTCATTTGAGAAGTGGAGTTGCAACAAAAGCATACATAAGAATGTTACAAAAGGCATACTTTAATTTTATGAGTAAAGAAAAATTCTTCATAAAATATTTATGTTTTTTCTTATATCGACAATCAAATATTTAAAAAAATTTTCCTTTTGTAGGATAAAAAAAAATATTGATGACAAGGTGGATTTTTAAAATTATCTCAAGATTTTTTCATGTGGTTCGAAGATAATCCATGTTTTCCTTTTAATGTTAGTTTCTTTATTTCATGAAAGATTCTTTTTCTTCACAAATAAACTTATTATCATAAAAAGTAAATAACTTAAAAACATGTAAATAGCTCCTCATGAAGAGGAAGTTTGGTTATGAAGTTTCCTTATTATTGGATTATACTTCCTTGTCACTATTTCGTTGTTCATATTTTTATTATATTATACTTCATTGTTATTGGAATATAAGATCATGCACGTAGCTCATGTAATATATTTTAAATGCATCATATATATATATATATATATATATATGTGTGTGTGTGTGTGTGTGTGTGTATGTATATATATATATATATATATATATATATATATATATATATATATATATATATATATATATATATATATATATATATATATATATATGTGTATGAATTTTTTTCTACGCTTAATCTCATTTTGATTATATTGATTGTAAGAAAAAACTATAAACTGTATCATGGAAATTGGAATCCCTATAAATATAAAATCATGCATTTAAATCAATTTTCTATATTTTCTTATGTATCATCAATTTTAAGTCATTTTAAATTTTGAATATTGAGAGAAATAATAACAGCTTAATTAAGAATATCTCTAATTACTTTGTAATTATGAAGTAATGTAGAATGTAAAACAGTTTAATTGATTTTTATATAAATCTAATTATCTTTGTCTTTTTGTCTTGTAGAACAAAATACTAATTTGTATATAAACTACAAAGAAAATACAAGGTTGGCATTGATGTCTTAATGGTCTTCACACATATATGAATCTTCATCAAGAAAGCATGATTTTCTTCATTTTTAAGAGATGAAAGAAGGGTACTAATACTAGAAATGAGTGGCACTTTTCTCAAGACATTTGATAAGGAATGGGGTGATTTATTACTTGAATCTTTGAAAAACCATATGAATTTTGTCAAAGGGAACCCAAGAATTGCACATTATGTTCGCAAGGATGCATTATATTTCTTGGATTTTTGTATGGATCCTTTTGAAGTGTGGACTTGGACCACAAAAAGATTGACGATAGCTCAAAGAACACTCACACTATGTTTTCTAAAAGACCATCAAAGGTTTCATGTTATAAAAAGAAGAACTTTAAACATTTTAATAAAAAGAAGATACACTCATGACCAGATCTTTGTAAGAAGAATATAAGGTAGAGATTATAAGTTAATACCATCACTTGTACTATAAATGGGACTTGAATGATTCCCACATTTCATGAATATGCCTTATTACGAGATTTTTCACAACCTTTCCATGTAGTTACAAATTATGCTAGTGGTTTAGGTATAGGTGTTGTATGAATGCAAAATTATCATCCTATTGCATTTGAAAGTCGGTAACTTGAACCTTGTGAAAATAATTATAGCACATATGATAACCAAGTTTTGGTTGTTGTGCATGCTTTAAAAGTTTGGAAACATTACCTTATGGGTTTTGAAGTTCTAATCAAAATAGGCCAATAGGCTATTAAGCATTTATTAAGTCAACCATTGATTTCAGATAGACACATTAAATGGGCTTCATTCATACAAAAGTTTCAGCCTATGATTCAATATCAACCTGGCAAAGCTAATGTTGTAACTTATGCCCTAAGTCAGTTCCCATCCCCACAAACAAATATTGTTTTAATGAATAATATTTTTGGTGTTCATATTCATTCATTTCATGACATGATTCCTACTTATGCATCTGATTTGTATTTTTCACAAACATGGAATGCTTTCAATAATTATACAACATTTAGTGAGGATCACTACACTTTTTGTAATAGATTCTAGTATTTCCAGCACAAGTTATGCATCACACAAGGTTTTAAAGAATTTATTATGAAAGAGATGCATGAACCACCATATATGGGTCATAGGGGCATACAAAGTACTATTTCTACATGTAAAGAAATTTTCTCTTGGACAAATATGGAAAAGGATATTGCAGAATATGTTTCTCATTGCATTGTGTGTCAATGTGTGAAACAACATCATGGTAAAGCATTTGGATTATTAGTGCCACTTCCCATATCTAATGGACCATGGGACCAAATTTCTATGGATTTTATTATTGGCCTCATCTCATAATGATATGATTTGGACAATTGTTGATAGGTTTAGTAAACAAGCGTATTTCATTCCTTATAAAAGGACTCTTTTTGCACCTCAAGTTGCTATGTTATTTATTAAATGTATTTTCCACATCATGGTTTTCCAAACATTATTCTTTCAGATCGAGATGTCCGTTTTTGAAATCACTTTTGGATTGCATTATTTCAAATTTTAGGTTCTAAAATAGACTTTAGCTCTGCCTTTCATCCTGAAGTAATGGGCAAAGTGAAGCTACAAATAATACTATTTTAGATTTATTACATTTTTATGTTTTAGATAATCCAAGTAATTGGGATGAGAAACTTTCTTTACTACAATTTGCATATAATAACACAACACATACCACTAATCGACGTGCACCTTAGGAAATTTTGTATCGTAAAAAGCTTCCCACTCCCATGTCTATCACTCAAATGGATATACCTATGGCTGATTCTTTTGCACAAGCTAAACAATATTTTAATGAAAATGACTTGGTATGGTTACAAATAATTAAAAGTCTTTTGAAAAGTATTTTAGAACTTCCTAAAGTTAAACTTGCACCCCGTTATTATTGACCTTTCTGTATTATTCAAAAAATTAATGAGAATTATTTTAGATAAGAAAGAAGACGATTCATATTTTGCATGATTCTTTTGGTTGTGACTCTAGAGATGGTAGCCATGCAATCATGCATGTGTGGGGAAAGAGGTGTAGAATCCCCAAAAAACTAGCTAAAGAGTTTGACAATTAATGTACTATATTCTTCATCCATCTTGCACTCAATCTCATTGATGTCCATCATGAAAGGGCTCACGTCCTTGGATTTCTTCTTCTTGAGGAGGCCACACATTTGTTTAGTGGGTTTGTCTACCTTTCCTACCCAACAATCTTTAAAGCATATCCATAGACTCTTTCTTTGAATTTCTTCTTCATATCTTAACATGCCTCTGATTGGTTGTCAGACTAGCACAAAATCATGGTGCTTCCTTGGGATTGACTACTCGCTTGAATGTATGCATAATTGGATAATGATTAGAGACAACTAGGTCCAAACATTGGGAGAAGGAAGAAGGCCCTCATATCGATTATGTTCTATGCAATATAGCTTTTGACGAGTCTAACTTTCCTCAAGGTCACTCTAGACTAAAGGTTGAACGAAGAGAAACCAGTCTCACCATTGATGTCCACCAAATCCATGTGGAGCTTGATTTGGTCCTAGACGTCCTTGCCAGAGTGCCTATCGTGATTGAGTGCAAAATTCGCAGTGCAAAAGGTATCGCATGAGTGTACCCATCTATCACACTCAGAGCATATATCGCGATTGATTATACTCGTCTATCGCACTCAGAGCATCTATCACGAGGGCACCTTGTCCATCGCACTCAGAGCGTTTATGACGAGTGCATCGGGCACCCCGTCTATCGCACGTAGAGCGTCTATCTCGGGTGCACACGTCTGTGGCACTCACAGCGTCTATCTCGAGTGTACCCGTCTATCGCACTCAGAGCGTCTATCACGATTTAGTGCAAAGAGTCTGTCAGGGTCAACTAACATGACAGATAGAGACAACATGGTGACAGTCAGTGAAATCCATTACGTGATGGTCGTGCGTCTCTGTACACTATTTGGAAATTGGTCTGTCGGCGATGCCTTCAAATCCAAAGTGCAAAAGCAAACTATGCAACAAGTGCTCTGTTGTCTATTGCTAGTGATCGAATCACACAGATTTTGAAGTGGACTCCATGGATGACATAATGTCCGAAGCGAGAGACACCACTCCGATATATAGCATGCGATAGATACCACTCTTTCAGACGAGATAGACTCTCTACTAACTACACAGCGACCCAAAGGTTCGCTCAACAACTCTATGGATGACATAATATCCGAAGAGAGAGAGACACCACTACGATAGATAGCATGCGATAGACACCACTCTTTCGGACGAGATAGACTTCCTCGCCCACCACCTTCGTCGCCTGCTTCGATCAGAGTGGCCTTTTAGACTGGGAAGACAGAGACATGTCTGATCTTGGTCAAAAACAAGTTTTAAAGACATGTAAAGAAACTTAGGAAACCTTATGCTTTCATAGAAAAGAGCTAGTATAGCATTCAACCTATTGTTCTCTACGCCACCGTTCAACCTATTGGGAATATAACAATTGGATTTACAGGTGAAAAACTTCCTCCATATTTGTCTCCGTTGCTGTCTAATAGTGGTTTATGAAAACAAGTTTTCTTAGCCTCTAATTGTTACATCTTAGGATTCAGTATTAGGTTAATATAACAATTCCTTTTTCTTAGTTCCCTTTTCTCTTCAAAATGTCAGTCGGTTTCATACAAGAAGGAATTTCTTATCACTTCTCCCATTGCACCCTATCCGAGCACGTCACATACGCATGTCACTTTTAGATATGCATTCCCTGAAAAAGACACCAGGAGTCCAATTTCAAGGTGGAAATCGTCTCTAATAGTACGTACCTTCAAGAAGATGAAGCTGCTAAGCCATCTTCTCTAGGCGAACTTAGGACAAGGTCATACACTCATGGTTTCAGAATCGGCGCATATTTTACGGTACGCATTATCCTCGTTCAAAGTTCATGTCACTTACCGAAGGATAAGGATAGAAAAACAGAGATGAGCTTCTTGCTGATATGAAGATCACTGCAGTTTAACACTTGAAGAAGAAGCTACATGCATCAAAAGGTAGACGTGTACACTGAATACATTGATAGGATACAATGATGGAGAGGTCTATTTTGGGAGATATTTCAAGAGAATTGCTGGAGCTTCCTCTTGAACTAGATATTCATCCTTCTCAAACGATCTTGAGAATTCTAAACGAACAGATAGAAATAATGCTCATGGAAAACTACCTTCAGATGGAATGGAATTCCCATCTCCCATTGTAGTTATTTCTTTGACGAAGAAGTGATTTGAAGTAGAGCCTTCAAGCGAACGTGTTTGGAGGACGTTGGATGGCTAAGAACAGGAACCATACTCCCTTTATCTATAACATGATCTTTTTGAGGGTCTTGACGAAGCCTGTATAAGGCGCTAACAGATGTTAATTCTGTCAAATCGAATGGAGAGAGAGAGAGAGAGAGAGAGAGAGAGAGAGAGAGAGAGAGAGAGAGAGAGAGAGAGAGAGAGAGAGATGTATGTTTGTTCGGGCGGCCTGGGGGAAGGGTGGGGGGGGGGGGGGGGGGGGGGGGGGGGATCTTCAAATCTCCCTCCCCAGGGGGATTAATCTTGTGCTAGAATGGAATGAACCGTATAGTTTTGTTATAAACAATTTGTAGAGAAGAGCTCGCATCAGTCATGCCACTTGTAGACGATTATCTATGGGCCTCCACCCCACCACATAATCTACCTAATATAAGTAGTGGACTTCTAGATATAGATATCTCTTTCCATTATTTCCTTGTCTACAAGTCCTTCAAAACGAGTGATCTTGGACAGTAAAGCTTCGTATCTAGCCTCTTGTCTTACATCCTAAGTGTCATTGTGAGGCTTATAAATTTTGATTTGTACTTTTTCAACATCCGCACGTCTTACAAAAGCATGAAGAAATCAACTAAATATGGAATTGAAGAATCCATTTTCTTTTTGACAAGCGAGGTCTAAATAAAAGAAAAAGAAGACTACAATCCTATAAGGGCGAGAGAAAAAAGAAGTTGATGAGCCTTTCATCACCTTCACTAGGGACCTATCTAACTTTTTTCTTATGTTTGTGTATATAAAGCACCATATGGTGCTTCCACATAGGCATGCGTGGGTGGAGGGGGGCGGGGACACTTAAATTTTATAATTCTTCCTCCTAGGAAATCTATGGATTTCTCTTATGAACATTCTCTAGGGGGATTATCGAAGTTTGCTACACATGTACATCTTGACATATTCTAGAGGCCTTCGCTTCTAATGCCATTCCAAAGGGTAGTAGAACATTGAAAGGGCTCTCTAAGGGGGCTTTTTTCCAACTAATTCATTAATCCTCTTGGGAATGTGAATAGTTGAAATCTGACAACCTATAGTGTTGAAGTTTGCTCCAGCTAACGAGTATAGGACTTGTCGTTGAGATTTTGAACAGCCTAACACCTTATAGGCTTCAATGTAGTGCAATAAAATACTCTATATGCTTTGGAAGAACATAGAGGAACGCTTTACTCAAAACAGATAGCTTTGCACATAAGCTAGTTCATAGAACTTGCTATTTATGGATGAATCAAGCAACTTCTAATGCTCAGTTTTGTTAGCTTGATTACAATTGAATTAATCCTATTGGATGATGGTGGTTTATAATTTAAATTCTCTATAATGCACAAGAACACAATTTATAAGCAAGCCTACACTCAATAATAAGCTTAACATTTACTATAATAAGCTTAACATTTACTAGGTGTAACCCTAACTTTTCAAGAATATATAGAGAATGACCCCGAGAGCTTAAACCACTTGTTTTTCAAATCTATAGAACCAAATGGTACGAAAGCCTATATACACAAATTAGACAACACTACCTTTCGAATGCACTCTTTTTCATAAGAATTAGATGTTTGAGGGCTGAGAATCTGCCTTTGCATTTCCGTAAACGTTGGAGAAGATGATGCAAAGAAATAAGGAACAAGTTTACGACTTCCTTACAAAAAAATTTAAGTCAAAATATTTACAGGATAGCTTGTTGTGGTCAAGTTCTCTTTTATTACTATGATCTAGGAAAGGAGGGAATCAAGCTAAACTTGATTCAGGTTCTTGATTGAACTCCAACCTTGAAAACGCATGGCCTCTAAGCTCCTCATATTTATCCTTGAACAAGAAAAAAGTTTAAGATCCCATAAATACTTTATGAATTTTTACAAGGAATGAAAATCATTCTAAATACCATAAGACTATGGCTCTCTCCAAGTAATGTTTTGATCTAGAAAACGTCTTCATTCAAGAAAAGTGCAAGCTTGAATTGTTTCTAATCACTTCCCCTCAAGCAAAACCATGCTTGAGTATTCATTCCTTGATTATTTGAATACCTTTTTTTGACGTGAACCTACAAAGTTTAACTTCATGAAGAGCTTTAGTCACCATATGAGCTACTTCCTTCTTTGTTGGGAGAAAACAGACATCAATTTCCCTTTCCAAGATCTTCTCCATGATAAAGTGATAATGAACCTCTATATGTTTAGTTCTTGCATGGTATATAGGATTTGATGCTAAGGGCATTGAGATTATGTTGTCTTCAAATATGTGAGGTTTGAAGCTCAAAAGTCCCACGTCTCCATACAATCCCTTTAGACAAATAGCTTCGTGAGTTGTTATGGTGAGTCCGCTATATTATGCTTCAGTTATGGATAATGCAATAGTAGGTTTCTTCTTAGAAATCCATCACACAACCTAAGATCCTAAAAATTCTAGACATCTTGAAGTACTTCTCCTATCATCTTTGGATCCTAACCAATCTACATCTGAGTAGAACTTGAGATCCAAATCTGATCTATAGGGATATAATATACCTTCATTGATTGTTCCTTTGAGGTACTTGAGTCTCTTAGCTACATCCATATGTGGTTTTCTTTGATAGTGCATGAATTGAATTACTACTCCAACACTATATGATATGTCTATCCATATATGTGTAGCCTAGATTAAACTACCTACAAGACCTTGGTATTCTTTTATGTCTTCAATCTGTTCACCTCCAAAAACACTAAGTTTATTAATTATTTACATAGGTGTACATGTTGACTTTGCATTATCCATCTTGAACTTCAATAGTAAGTCTTGAATGTACCTCCTTTCAGTTAAATCATCCTTTCATATGTGTATATGACATGCATACCTAAGAGGAATAAGAGTTATCTAAGGTCACTATTCTTGAACTCCTCTTGCATATGCATTTTGATCTTTTTTATTACATTCAAGTCAACACCTATCATAATTATGTCATCTACATACACACATAACTTCATTATGAATTTGAACAAAGAAGGATCTATATTTCTTGACATGAAACCTTGATCTTCTAGATAGATCACCAATCTGTAGTTTGAAGTTGTAGGAGCTTGCTTTAAACCATATAATGCCATTTTGAACCTACATACATCAGTAGGATAATTAGGGTTTTCAAACCCTTGGTATTGTGACATGTATACCTCTTCATTGGTCCACCCATTGAGAAAAGCATTTTTCACATCACGCTGGGGAAGCTTCCAATTCCTTGTAGCTCCTACACTAAGGAAGGTCCTATTGGTGGTAATCTTGGAAACTGATGAAAAGGTTTCTTCATAATCTATGGTGTGAGTTTGAGAACATCCCTTAGAAACCAACTTCACTTTGTACCTGCACATTGATCCATCTGAATTTCTTTTCAATTTATAGACCCATCTTCAACCTATTGCCATCTGATTGACTTGCATTGCAACCAACTCCCATGTGTCCATTTCCTAATTTAGAGACTCTATGTCCTCTTTCATCGCCTTCTTGTAATTAGGTTTACCCTTAGATTACAACATATCAGGGGCATACCAACATTGTCCATACTGGCAATCATCCTTCGACATTGGTATGACTATTGAAAATGCTTTTAAAAAGCATAGAGGTTGTACCGACAGTCATTTGATCATCAGCATAGCCATTGCTAAGTATTAGCTAGTATAGGCACTGGTAATTCGCATCCTTGATATAGTCCTCGATATAGGCATCGGTATAGGTGTTCGCATATGCACCAATATAAGAGTCGCTAAAGTACTGGAGATTACGGATGCTTATATTGACACTTATACTGACACCTATACCAATGTCTATACCAAGGGTGTGTTAAACATAACAGGACCCGAGAGCAAGAATTTGACACTTCTCTCCTGTTTTCAACTGAGTTCTTCTACTGTTTTCCTTTCTAGATCTCGAATTTTGGTAAGCATCACGTATAGTCTTGTACCCTTTATCTTGCTCTGTGTTTTTTCTTGTCTAATTTCTCTTCTCCTTAGTTTTTTAGGAGCTTTTTGGCATTGGTGTTTGGAATTTGAGGGGGGACAACACTAAGTGGGCTTTGATGATAGCGATCTAAAGAAATACATCGATGTAAGTGATTTTTTTGTTCTCTATTGTGTGTGTGTGAGTGAGACAGAGAGGGGAGAGAGAGAGAGAGAGAGGGGGAGGGAGGGAGGGAGGGAGGGGAGAGAGAGAGAGAGAGAGAGAGAGAGAGAGAGAGAGAGAGAGAGAGAGAGAGAGAGAGAGAGAGAGAGAGAGAGAGAGAGAGAGAGATCTTGATTTAGAAAGACTCTTTATTAAAGTCTACACCTACTCTAGGGCACTGAGGACATGAGTAGGGATGTCATAGCTATTTGTCCAAGCTATGCATGATAAAGTTTAATTCTGATGCTTCTTGTTTAGGATAGACATAGAAGTTGATGATGCACATTTTATGTCGTTTTGTTTTTGTTTAATTTGCTTATATACATATATTTATATATAAATAATCATTACTTATTTATTTATTTATGGAATTATTATTATTTATTTATTTTCTTTTAATTTAAATTCTATTTTTATATATTATATTTTTTATTTTAATTTGTTTCTTTTTTAATTTATTATAATGTTTTATTTAATTATTTATTATTTTTTTATTTTATTTTTATTATTCATTTATTTTTTGTTTGTGTGTGTGTGTACGTGTGTTTGTGTTCATGTGAGTGTGTGTGCATCTCTTTTTGTATTGGTTTTCTTTCTTGGTTTTTCTTTCTTGGTTTTTTCTTTCTTGGTTGTATTTTTCATGTCTTATATTGGTCTTAAGTCTCTTGCTTTTGTTTGTTATTTTTTCCAATGTGTATGTGTTTGTGTTCTCTATCTTGAGTTCGTAAGTTTGGATAACTCTGAACTTATGAAGGTATATATACACACACACACACACACACACTCATACTCATGTATATGCATGCATACATACATACACACATGCATATGCATTCATACGTACACACACATATACACACATGCATACATACATATACATATACATACACACTCACATAAATATTACATAGACACATGCATACACACATGCATATGCATACATACATACACATCCACACACACACACACACACACACACACACACACACACACACATATATATATATATATATATATATATATATATATATATATATATATATATATATATATATATATATATATATATATATATATATATATATATATATATGTGCACACTCACACACACTCACATATATACATACACACTAACATACATATGCATACACACATATACATACATACATGTACACACACATATAGACACATATGCATACATACATTCACACACATACGTACACACATTCATACACATACACATAGACATAGATATGTATATAATATATACACTCTCATATATGCATACACATACTCACATCATATTACATACACACATGCATATTTATGCATATGCATGCATGCATGCATTCATATATACATATACATATATATACATATATAGGTTTTTAGGATTAGGCTTTTAGGATTTTTACACATGCATACATACATATACATAGAAACACACATGATACATATACACATATACATATATATACACATGCATACACACATATACATGTTTTAGGTCTAGGTCCTTAGGATTAGGGTTTTATGGTTTTTTTACACTTGCATACACATATATACACACACAATACATATACACATGCATACAAACATATACCTGTTTTAGGTTTAGGTATTTAGGATTAGGGTTTTAGGGTTTTTACAGTTGCATATACACATATATACATATACACACATACACACATACACATGCATACACACATATACAAGTTTTAGGTTTAGGTCTTTGGGATTCAGGTTTTAGGGTTTTATAATTAAATATTAAAAAATTAATTAAATTTTATTAATTAGGTTTTTAGGATTTTGAATTAAATATATAATTAAATTAAATGTAATTAGGTCTTTAGGATCTTTAGGGTTTTTATAAATCTAAAATTAAATATATAAAAAATAAGGTTTTAGGGTTTTTACATACAAACATATACATATGTAGACATATATATACAAATATATAAAAAATTAGGGTTTTTGAATTAAATTAAATTAATATGATTAAATACATAATAAAATATATTATTAAATTAAATATAATTAGGTCTTTAGGATTTTTAGGGTTTCTACATATCTAATATTAAATATATAGAAAACAATTTTTTTACATACAAACATATACATATGCAGACATATATATACAAATATATAAAAAATTAGGGTTTTTGAATTACATTAGACTCATATAATTAAATATATAATTTTATATATAATTAGGTCTTTAGGATTTTTAAGGTTTTTATATATCTAAAATTAAATATATAAAAATAAGGTTTCTACATACAAACATATACAACTACAAACATATATAAACAAATATATAAAAAATTAAGGTTTTTGAATGAAATTAAATCAATATGATTAAATATATAATTAAATTAAATAGAATTAAGCCTTTATGACTTTTATGGTTTTTATATATCTAAAATTTAATATAGAAAAAATAAGATTTTTACATAAAAACATATACATATAGAGACATATGTATACAAATATATAAAAAATTATGTTTTTTGAATTAAATTATATTAATATGATTTAATATATAATTAAATTAACTATGATTAGGTCTTTAGGATTTTTATGGTTTTTATATATCTAAATCTAAATATATAAAAAATAAGGTTTTTACATATGAACATATACATATACAGACACACACACACACACACACACACACACACATATATATATATATATATATATATATATATATATATATATATATATATATATATATATATATATATATATATATATATATATATATATATATATATATATAATAATAAATTAGGGCTTTTGAATTAAAGTAATTTAATATGATTAAATATATAATTAAATATATAATTAAATTAAATATTATTAGGTCCTTAGAATTTTAAGGTTTTTTATATATCTAAAATTAAGTTTGTAAAAAATAAGGTTTTCACATACAAACATATACATATACAGACATATATATACAAATATAAAAAAAATTAGGGTTTTTAAATTAAATTAAATTTATATGATTAAATATATAATTAAATTAAATATAATTAGGTCTCTAGGATTTTTTGGGTTTTTATATATCAAAAGTTAAATATATAAAAAATAAGTTTTCTACATACAAACATATATATACAAATATATTAAAAATTAGGTTTTTGAATTCATCTAAATTAATATGATTAAATATATAATAAAATATATAATGAAATATATAATTAAATTAAATATAATTTGGTCTTTAGGATTTTTAGGGTTTTTACATATTTAAAATTAAATATATAAAGAAATAAGATTTTAGGGTTTTTATATATCTAAAATCCAAATATATAAAGAAAGGATTTTACGTTTGAAAATTAAAATTAGGGTTTTAGATTTGAAATTAGAATATATAATTAAATGTATCATATATTAAACTTCCTAACCTCTCCAGATGGTATCAGATGTCATCTTTGGATCTGGAGGAGTGGATGGCATGTCCTTGCACTCAGTGCAAGTATCAGATTTTTCAGAAATGATGGATATTTATTGCACATGTTAGAGAATATGGATCCTTTGATAAAAGACGAATAGAAAACCTATGCTACCATTTGCATGGTTCACCTGGTGAGCAAGTCGATCCAAACGACATTGCTTCATCTACATTTCGTGGAAAAAAAGAGGATGAGGACGGAGGTATATATACAAGGTACTCGTATATGGATAACATAGAATGAACATATGGAAGAAACGCTCGAGGCCTTCACACGAAACGATGATCTCGGAGGACTCAAGTCTCATGATTGGCATACGTTTTTACAATTTGTGCTTCCTGTAGTTCTAAAAGATTGCCCTTCTGAAGATGTACGAATAAAAGGTACTAGTAGCATAACATAGAATGAACATATGGAAGAAACGCTCGAGGCCTTCACACGAAACAATGATCTCGGAGGACTCAAGTCCCATGATTGGCATACGTTTTTACAATTTGTGCTTCCTGTAGTTCTAAAAGATTGCCCTTCTGAAGATGTATGAGTAAAAATACTAGTAGCATAACATAGAATGAACATATGGAAGAAACGCTTGAGGCCTTCACACGAAACGATGATCTCGGAGGACTCAAGTCTCATGATTGGCATACGTTTTTACAATTTCTGCTTCCTATAGTTCTAAAAGATTGCCGTTCTGAAGATGTACGAATAAAAATTTATCAAATTAGTTCCTTGGTATGGTGGATCTCTTCTAAAGAGATAAGGAGAGATAGCATAGAGGGCACAAATCTTAGTGCTATAGAGGTTGTCTATATGGTTGAGAAATACTTTCCCTCAAGTATTCTCGTAATTCAACTTCATTTATTGGTTCATTTAGTTGATGAAATTTGCAATAGCAGGAACTATCCATAGTCGATGGATGTTCTTCTTAGAACACTTCATGAAGAAATTAAAAGGGTTTGTTCATCAGAGAGCATGTCTAGAGCATAGCATGGCAGAGAGATGGCTTGTACAAGAGTCGGTTGTATTCATAAGAGAGTTTCTATGCATGTGAGACCCATAAATGCCTTGCTTTTGGAGCGATGATGAAGATGTTCGTCTTGTAGGTGATGAACCTCAAGGTAAAGGGATGCAAAGAAAAATGGATGTAGCTTTCAGAGAGAAGGCAATGAAGTTTTGCATCGTTAACTCTAAGCCTATGTAGAAGTGGTTGGAGAGGTATGAGCTTGCCAAGGAGACAAACGCAAAGGAAAGAGCTCAATTTCAAAAGAATCGTTCCACTCACTTTTTGACTCCTCTAGGAAGACTTTGACCTCTTCCATCCTTTCAAACGAGTAGATGGCTAGATACAGCGGTTTCACAAGAAAAGGAAATGGGTGAAGATATCTCTGAAGAAGAGGAGGAACTCACAAAGGATGTGATTGGGAGTATTTTAAATACGGTGCACTATGGTCTCATGGACAACACTTCCAAATCGCACGAATCGATCGAAATAGGTCTAATTTTGATAGTGGGGTGATGGTGAACTTTTTCCAAAAAAGTAGGGCTTGTGCAAGAGACGACAATGTTCAAGAAGGCTAGGTTGAGTATTGTGGAGTGATCCAAGATATCTTGAAGCTATCCTTTAGGAGGTTTGATTTGATTTTGTTTGATGTGAAATGGTTCAAAGTAGTCACCTTTGGAAGAAACACAACAATGAGGCAATATAAATGTGGTTTTCTTCAGGTAGACTCTACAAAGCTATGGATAGATGAAAGAGATACATTTGTACTTCCCGAATACTATAAGCAGGTTGTCTTCTTTGTAGATTTGAAAGAACTAAATTGGCTAATTGTTTTACAAGTCTCCCCACGTAGTAGAAAAATTTGTGAGAACATAGACATAAAAGAAATCCCATCCATAGTGGACTCTGAGATCCATTCAATAGTCAAGGAAGAGGAGATCATTGTCCGAGATGCAGAGGTCTTTGAAGAAGAAGAGATACACAGTGAAATAACAGACAATATGTTGTACGAGATTGATGATGAAGAAGGAGCTAGCATACCAAGAGATCTAGAAGCTGTGAACATAGAGATAGATATCTTTTGTGCATCAGATCTCCAAGAGTATGGTAGAATAGAGGATTTTTGAAGGAAATACTTGTACGTACGAATTTACACTTATTTTTTTGCTATGTTTTTTGGTGCATTACTATTTTTCTATATTAGTATTATTATTGTATCATAATTTTTTGAGTTTTTTATTGAAGAGAATGATGGGAGACAGTCCTCCAGTCACTCCACATTCCATGATAGAGGAGCAGTTCTTGGACTTTATATCTCAGGTTCCTCTTGCTTATATGGTTTTTGCATCACAGTACTGGATCACTCACGATAGCACTCTCCCCGGCCTCACTCCTGCTGGCCTCATTCATGTTGGCCTCACTCATGTTGGCCTCAATCCCCCAGTGTCACTCATACCATCGTTTCTCTTGTAGGTGTCACTCCCGCAGGTGGGGCTACTCCCGACCAAAGTACTTCATGCTTTCAGAATCCACCACGATTGCCTTCTCAGCCATCCTCTAGTGGCTCCACTAGTCAACGTGTAGGTTCCACATCTCAGCACGATAGAGGTACTGGTCCTTCTCGTCGATCGAGGTCATGGTGCTCTAGAGGAGGCGACGGATGTTGTGGAGATAGTGTTGGGGACATTGTGACTCCCACTTCTACTCCTAGGATGCATTGCTCGGATGTAGGTATGCCACGTGGTAACCACGTACACCTTGGGGTGCTCATGCCCATGACGACTCCAAGGTGTATCATATATGGGATGGAGCTCTTCTGATGGATGTGATCAGAAAGGCCATGCATCAATGCATATGACAGCTTTGCATCATAGATTTTGGACATTCCGTTATGTTGAAATGGAGTAAGTAGGATAAAGATTGTAAAAAACTATATCATAAAGGCAATCTATTAGGAGTATCGACTAGCACCTGGAAAGCCTACTATTAGTTCCTAGTGGATTCAACACATGGCACATGAGATGGTCCTATCAGTGATCCGAGGCTCGTGATGATTTCAGAGCAAGCTTACCAAAGCCTATGTGGTTAGATGTAGAGGAGTGGGATATGATTCAAGATGAGCAACAACAGACTCCTGATCGATATTGCCCGCAGCGAGATGTGAGAGCCACATGGCTAGATACCATCGGATCCTCACATTTGGGTAGTAGTAGATAGGACAACATGCATCACGAGTTTGTAAGTCTCATTTTCATTATTGAATTTGCTTCTGTTAAGCATGTTGTGTATGTTCATCTAATGTTTGCATATTTGTTGCACGAGTTGGCAATGGGTCATCCTCCGACACAAGCTAAAGAGGCTTATGGATATTGTCATGGATTGCTTGCATTGATGGAGGACTTGGAGGGATGTGGTGCGGTCATTTCATGGGAGCATCTATGGTGAGGTGAGCTTATAAAATTGATTTAGTATTCTTAGTTGCTATTTATAAATATCATGTCAATTCGTCTCATTTCATGCATATGCTTTGTTGCAGGACTGTAGATGTAGATGTTTTGATTCCTCTATACATATATATGGCAGTGTTGTGCCACAATTTCATATTACATTCATATATGGCAATGATGAGCCATAATTTTGTATTTGGTTCCTATATGGCAATGCTCTGTGATAGTTTGTATCTGGTTCATATATGCCAACAGTTTGCCACACTTTTGTACATGGTTCAATCATGGAATATATATATCTTTATCATACTTTTGTACATGGTTCATGGTTCATTTTGTTCATCTCTTTCCTGTCCGATAGTGTTTTTCTTTATCCAAGCATGTTTGGGTTGTCGATCATCTAAACATTATATCAGCAACCACTAGAGTACATGTTACATGTACTCAATTTTTCTTGCATAGAGTGTATTTTCTTTTGCTACAAAAGAGCATGGTAATGTTGTTCCAGCAAGGGGGAACACACTCTGCCCAAAAAAAAATTTGCAATTCGGTCGTGGGTATAAGTATTAGTATAAGTGTCGGTATATCCAGGTACATACCGGTGCTTATACAGACACTTATATTGGCACCTATACCGGTGCTCCAGAAGTATACTAATGCCTATACTGGCACTTATACCGGTGTGCTATCGATGCTTATACCGACATTTTTGTACCGATGATTATACCGGCACCTATGTCAACACCGGGGCAAAAATAGTCCGGTCTATTTGTGCTGGTATATGGGCCCGTATGCATGTGTTATGTTGTAGCGTTAACATCTTCATAGGTTGAAGGTTCCTCAAAAACTGTCTCTGGCCAAATAGATGGAATGCTCAATTTTAAATGTAGGGTCATTTCCATACCTTTTAGTTGCTTTCTTTCCCTTCTTGATTATCTAGGAGTGTGCTTGAAGCATGCTCCACATTCTTGCATTTTGGCCTTTGCTCTTGATTTCTAGAGGTTGTATTCTCTCTCTAATTCATAATGTTGATCTCCTTATTCACTTCTAGAGTCCTACACTTGTGTATCATTCCTGCTACATAATGGATGAAAATCTGAATCAAGATCATAGGGTGAGTTTATCCTATGTTTATCCTTTTCATATCATGATCTATGTTCTTCAAATACAAGATCCCTACTTATGGTATATTTCTTTGTTGATGGATTGTTATCCTCTTCATGCCATGATCTATGTTCTTCAAATAAAACATCCCTACTTGTGGTCAATTTCTTTATTGATGGATTGTAGAACTTGTATGCCATTTGAGTGGAATTATAACCTATGGATCAACCTATTTTTCCCTTTCATTGAATTTCCCTTTGTTTTGTGAAGGTACATGTACTATGCTAACCAACCAAGGACTTTTCTATGACTTACACTTGGTTTTCTTACCAATTCACGCTTCATAAGTAGTCATACCTTAAGACTTTTGGATAGAAGTCAAAGGTCAAAGTGTTCAATTGTGGAGCTGACCGAAGGCTAGAGTGGTGATTTTGCAAGTGATGGACAATTGGTGAAAAAGTGAAATGTGGTGCATAGGTGGTGCACAAGTGGCCGAGAACAAGGGTGTGCAAGTAATGCACAAACAGTTTGTTCATGATGGTTTTGCACGTTAAGTGGAATGTAGGGTATAGAATAGTGTACTTGAAAGGTTTTTAAGGTTTAAATTTAAGTGTTTTGGAAGGTCCAACAGATTTAGATTAAGGAGTAAGAGTGAGAAAGGGACATGAACCACACGTATGCAGAGAGAAAATAAGCCTAAGTTGGAACAAGTAGTACCAAGGAAGTGATCCGCCTCGACAATAAAGAGAGATCCTTTCTTCACTCTTATTGGAAGCTTGAGTGCAAGGTGTGCATAAGGTCAAGCTACTCGATAGCATACAATAAATATTTGTGTTCTTGTATACTTGTGTGTACTCTTTCACTTATGCACTAGGCACAAGGAACAATTCTATCTCATTTTAGACAAAGATATTGTATTTTGTATTCATAATTAAGACATAAGGCCTCTAAGGCATTTATATTTCATCTTCTTCTCCATTCTTCTCCTACAAACCTTCAAGACACAATTTCAATAACAAAATATAGCCGAAGACATCATTGAAGAACTAGAGAGCCTATGACTAGGTATAGGGTAGATATTTCGTGAATTTGTTCTAAGGGAAAAAGCGTTGATGGTTAAATTAATAGACCCTCCCCATGATTTTTTTGTCAATAAGTGGTTGTCTAAACCACTTCCAATATCCACTCAGTGCAAGATTCAGGAGCTAGTGCTCCCCATAGCAAAAAATTCAATAATTCATTTCTACAGAAACAAGTAGATCAAGCACCAATATGACACTAGCTCTTCTAGTCTATCATACCATGTGGAACCTGAAGACCTAGTAACACACTTAAGGAAAGAGCTTGAGAGATTAAAAAGAAACAAGCCTCACAAAGTCAAAGAAAGTGCAGCAACTCAACCAAGGCCTGAGATTGAAGCACTGAAGCTACAAAAGGAAGAGGAGGCCCAAGCGAAGGAGTCGACAAAAATTGGACATGAGCTAAAAGAACTTCATGGAGGTGGCATCAAAGGTGGACTATGGTGCACTTTGTATAGTAAAAAAGTCCATGTGGTAAGTGAATGCCCTTGTTAAATATGATTTGGCAGTTATGCAAGAAAAAAAGCCATGAAGCCCATGAGTGTCATTCAAGAGGGGTGTCTGCACAAGCATTCTAAGGACAAGGAGTCCAACGTACAACAAATGTCATGCCTATTGCACCAATTCAAGGTAAAACATACACCCCACATAGGGGTAGTTTTGGAAATGGGCCTAGAAGGCCAATCACTTGCTTTAGCTATGGGTTAATCTTGTGCTAGAATGGAATGAACCCTATTATTCTGTGATAAACAATTTGTAGAGAAGAGCTCACATCACTTATGCCACTTGTGCATGTCACTTGTATATGATTATCTATGGGCTTCCACCCCATGCGACAATCTAGCTAATATAAGGAGTGGAGTTCTAGATATATCTATCTCTTTCCCTTATTTTCTTGCCTACAAGTCCTTCAAAACGAGTGATCTCAAACACTAAAGCTTCGTATCTAGCCTCTACTCTCACATCTTTAGTGTCATTATCAAGCTTATAAAATTTGGATTTATACTTTTTTCCACATGAACACGTCTTACAAAAGCATATGGAATGGAAGAATCCCCCTTTTTTTTTTGAAAAGCGAGGTCTAAGTTAACAAATAAGAAGACTACAATCATATAAGGGAGAGAGAAAAAAGAAGTTGATGAGCCTTTTATCACCTTCATGGGGGACCTAGCTACTTTTTATCTTGTGTTTGTGTATAGAGAGCACCTTATGGTTCTTCCACATGGGCATGCGTGGGGGGAGGGGGAGCACAAATTTTATAATTCTTCCTCCTAGGAAATCTATGGATTTATCTTATGAACATTCTCTATGAGTATTTTTGAAGTTTGCTACACATGTACATCTTGAAATATTCTAGAGGCCTTCACTTATATGCAATTCCAAAGGGTAGGAGAATATTGGGAGGACTCTCTAAGGGGGCATTTTTCCAACTAATTCATTAATCCAACAAGAGGGACTTCTTGACCCTCCCCCAAATCTTTATTCCCTCTTGGGAATGTGAATACTTGAAGCTTCACTAGTAGAAATCTAACAATGAGTAGTGTTGAAGTTTGGTCCAAATAACCAACATAGGACTTGTCCTTGAGATTTTGAAGAGCCAAACACACCTTATAGGCTTCAATTTAGTGCAATAAAACACCCACTATGCTTTGGAAGATCATAGAGAAAAGTTTTATTCAAAATAGATAGCTTGACACATAAGGTAGTTCATGGAACTTGCTATTTATGGATGAACCAAGCAACTTCTAATGCTCACTATTGTCAGCTTTATTATAATTGGATTAATCCCTCTTGGATGATGGTGGTTTATAATTTTAAGTCTCTATAATTCACAAGATTACAATTTATAAGAAATCCTTCACTCAATAATAAGTTTAGCATTTACTAGGTGTAACCCTAACGTTTCAAGAATATAAAGAGAATGCCCCGAGATCTTAAAACACTTGTTTCTCAAAATCTATAGATCCAAATGACACAAAGGCATGTATACACAAATTAGACACTAATACCTTTTGAATGCACTCTTTTTGATAAGCATTAGATGTTTGAGAAGCGATAATTTTCCTTTGCGTTTTGGTAAACTTTGGAGAAGATGATGCAAAGAAATAAGGAACATGTAGCTAGATGATAACAATGATTGTATATATCATCTAAAATATTGTGCAAGATGTATTGAGTCTTTATATAAACTCTTTGGGAAATTTATGACTTTCTTGAAAACAAATTTAAGTCAAAATAGTTTACAAGATAGGTTGTTGTGATCAAGTTCTCATTTACTATGATCCACGAAAGGAGGGAATCAAGGTAAACTTGATTTAGGTTCTTGACTGGCACAAAAACCTCCAAAACACATGGGTTTTGAGCTCATATTTATCCTTGGACAAGAATATAGTTCAAGGTCCCATAAATAGTTTATGAATATTTATAAGGAATGAAAATTATTCTAAATACCATAACACTACTTCTCGCCAAGTAATATTTTGATATAGAAGAATTCTTCATTCAAGAACAGTGCAAGCTTGAATTATTTCTTATCCCTTCCCCTCAAGCAAATGCATGCTTGAGTCTTCATTCCTTGATTATTTGAATACCTTCTTTTGACTTGAACCTGCAAAGTTTAACTTTATCAAGAGCTTTAGTCATCATATGAGCTACTTGCTTCTCAGATGGAAGAAATAAAACATAAATTTCCTTCGCCAAGAACTTCTCCTTGATTAAGTGATAATGAGCCTCTATATGCTTAGTTCTTGCATGGTATATAGGATTTTCTACTAAGCGCATTGAGATTATGTTGTCTTCAAATATGTGAGGTTTAAAGCTCCAAAGTCCCAAATCTGCATACAATCCCTTTAAAAATGTTGGAGGAGATGGTGGATAATCGCAAGAGATGAGTTGGTGTTGCTAAATCCTACTTCATACCTGCTATAAGTAATGGATGGAGAGTGTTGTGGGCCTCTTTATCTAGATAATAATCACAAATGATCATATATGTTGCTTGGAAGATGATGCACAAATGATAGGATTGAAACAAATAGATAGGCATATGATCCAATGTCCAAAACTTGCTATTTTGGTTGAGACACCTACTCAGAGTTTTACTTAATTCTCTAATTACAGCAGCAATTAGTAAAATTTCGTTTAGGGAACTTCAATTAGCTTAACAAGCTACCATTCATGAGTGGAATCATCTAAAATGACAAACTATATGCAGAGAATCATGTTTTACAAGTTGAGCATACACCCCGACTTTTATGGGCTTTGACAGTCACAAACGAGTGATCTACTTCATGTGTTTGGGAAAATCCCTTTGCCACTTATCTTGCCTTGTATCTATTTATGGAACCATTAGAGTTCTTTTTAACTTTGTATATCCACCTTGAACCAATTATCTTCATATATGTTCTTTTTTTGGGAATGAAATCCCAAGTGTGATTTTCTTGCAATGCTTCCACTTCTTCTTGCATGGCTTCTTTCCACTGTTTCTTCTTCTTAGCCTCTTCAAATGGAGAAAGCTCCTCTACCATGGAATCTTTAGTGATGTACACATAATGCTTTGTGACTAAGGATGTATCATATCCATACCTTATGGGCTTCTTACTTTCTCTTTGTGATCTTCTTAAAGCTTGATTGGAGGACTCGGGTAGATCCTCTAATTGCTTGTATTTGAACTTGCCTCTTGACTTCCAAGATTTGAAATCAATGTGCTCCTCATCTTTTGAGTTGATGTCCTCTGCTCAGTGTTGGTCTTCTTGAATTAGGGTTGGAAAATCATTTTAGAAATCATATGGTAATTTGACTTTCCTACAATCCTCTTCAGATCAAGAATTATTCTCATCAAAGAATACATCCCTACTAACTATGAATGCCTTGTTAGTGGGATTATAAAGTCTATATCCCTTTTGATTCTAATCATACCCAATAAATATACATTTCTCTGCCTTAGGGTCAAGCTTCCCTCTGATTTCTGATGGAATGTGTGCATAGGCAATGAACCCAAATATTTTGCAATGATCCAATGAGGGTCTCCTACCATTCCATGCTTCATATGGTGTCATACCATCCAATGAATTGGATGGAAGCATATTGACCAAATAGGTGGCTATGGAAATAGCCACTGCCCATAAATAATTAGGTAATTTTTGCTCATTTAACATAGACCTAGCTACCTCAACAATTAACCTGTCCCTTCTCTCTTCCGAGTATACCTGGTTGTTACTTCCCTCTTTATGCCTCTGTCCTTTAGAAATAGATCAAACTCATGTGGAAATACTCACCACCTCCATCAGACCTGATTCTCTTCAAGATCCTTCCTGTTTGGTTTTCAACTAGTGCCAAATACTTCTTGAAACATGAAAACACCTCCTCCTTATGCTTCATGAAATAGAGAATTTTCCACCTACTATAATCATCAATAAAAGAGACATACTACCTTGATCCTTAGATGGATGGATCTTTGCTAGGACCCCACACATCAGTGTGTACAAGCTCCAAATAATCTTCATGGATTATCCTTTTCTGTTGAATGGTTGCCTATGAGCTTTCCCAAATTGGCAAGCTCCACATTTGTATATCATGTGCTGCTTGGCCACATTCGGAATGTCAAGCACACTTTGATCCCTCCAAATTTGCTTTAGAGTTCTCTCTCCTATGTGTCGTAGCCTCTTATGCCACATTTCCAACTCAGATAGGGTTTGGTCTCTATATCTGAATGGTGCTATGTTCCTTGTGTCTTCAATTTCAAAAGTAAACAATCTTCTTGACTTCTCACCTTTGGAAACCCTTTTGAATCCTTGTTGGGGGTCTTCCACATAAGCTCCATGCTTGGTGAATCTGACCTGTAGACCTTTCTCTACAATCTGCCCAACACTAATTAAGTTTTTGGTTATAGTAGGCACATATAAAACTTTGCTCAAAAGGTTCATACTACCATCAAAAGTTTTAACATTTCCAAATTTCTTGAATGAATTTTTAGTGTCATCACCTATTTGTACCTCATGCTTCCCCTTGGGTTCTTCAAGATCAGATAATAGTGCAACATTTCCTGCCACACGATTGGAACCACCTGAATCAATGTAGAAGAGATGCTAATCATCTTTACCTTGCTTGGATGTCATGTTCATGATGAGGAGAGAGTCTTCTTGATCTTCAGTATAGTTGCTGAAGTCCCTTCTTCCTCTAAAGCCTCCTTGATAGTTGTTGTTGTTGTTGTAGCTTTGATTGAAGTTATGGTTGTAGTTGCCTCCACCATTGTTGTAACTGCCTCTAGTTTATCCATAGCTTCCTCTATGGAAGCCTCTTCCCCTTTGGTTCCTTGTATCTTTATAGCATTCTTCTATAGTGTGGTTGTTGAGACCACATATGTTATATGGTGAACTATCATAGGATCTCCCCCTACCTTGTTTTCCTTCTCTACCCCTACCTCTAGCACCTCCTCCTCTTCTTGCATAATTGACTTGAGAGGTACTAGCCTCTTCATCCTGTTTCTTAATTTTACCTTTATCCTTAGCTTTATTTTTATCTGTATAAAGGGTAGAAGATTGGTTACCTCTTGAGTTGTCACCATTTCTATTGAGTTTTGCTTCATGGGTGAAGAGTTGTCCCATCAAAGTGTTGAGATTAGGTATCTACATATCCATGTAGAGATCCATTACAGTGCTGGATGATTCACACTTGTCATCAGCTTTATTTCCATTGATGATCTGCCTCACTATGTGCTCTTCCTCTATCTCTTCTCCAATGCTTCCAAGTTGGTCAACAACATCTTTCATTTTGGTTACATAGCTAGGCACTCCTTGCTTTGATTGCTTCTTGAGAGTTGTGAATTCCATCCACAACTGATTCTTCCTAGCTCTTGTGTTGGAGGAGAAGTATGATGAAAGCACTTTCCAAGTCTCTTGGGAGGTTTTACAATTTCTAACATGTGGTAACAAGAAATCAGAGATTGAGTTTAGTAGATATGACCTTGCAAGAGCATCCTTTGCACACCATGTGGTTAGCCTCTCTTGCTCTTCCCTTGTTCGTTGATTCTTGCTCCTGAAGATTAACATGTCTTCATCTCTTAAGATGTATCCAAATAAGATTCTTCCTTGATGACATGCTTGCATACTTAGGGACCATGCTGAGTAGATGTTCCTGTCCAATTTGTCAATGAAGGTTGGAAAACCATCTCCCATCTTGATTGTGCTTGTTCTGATACCACTATTGGAGGTGATGGTGGATAATCACAAAAGATGAGTTGGTGTAGCTAAATTTTGCTTCACACCTGCTATAAGTAATGGTTGGAGAGTGTTGTGGGCCTCTTTAGCTAGATAATATGCATAAATGATCATATATGTTGCTTGGAAAATGATGCACAAATGATAGCATCAAAATAGATAGATAGGCATATGATCCCATGTCCAAAACTTGCCATTTTGGTTGAGACACCTACTTAGAGTTTTACTTAATTCTCTGAGTACAGTAGCAATTAGTAAAATTGCTTTTAGGGAAATTCAATTAGCTTAACAAGCTACCATTCCTGAGTGGAATCATCTAAAATGATAAACTATATGCAGAGAATCATGTTTTACAAGTTGAGCATACACCCCACCTTTTACGGGCCTTGACAGTCATAGACAAGTGAGCAAAGTTTGATTGATATCTAATAATCACGAGAAAGATTACCAATGAAACTTTTTAGGATCAAATTAGACATTATGCTGAAGATCTCATGCTTTAAAGCATGCAAAATGATGCACTATAGAGTTTAAACGAGCTCAGACAAAATCACTGTTCTGATAGAATGTGACAGAGATATGAGAGTAAGTAGTAATGATCATGTATAGATTAAATCAAGTAATGATACAATGTCAATGGCAATAAGGCATTGCTCAATGAGTCAGGAATGAGGGCTATGGTATATGCTCCTCTTCTCAATGAAAGTACACAGATATGATCTCTCAACCTCGAGATAAATGCATGCTTTTCTTCTCATCTTTTATAGCTTTTTGTTGGAGCCAAGGATTTGAATTCAAATTCAAATCTTTACTAATAAAGTGCATCCTAAAGTATAGGATTGATTCTCGCTTGACTCACTACCAAAAATTACGAGATTCTATGCTACCTGACTCCTCGTGGGTTCATTGACCTTTTATAATGAGTAATTGTAACTTCAAAGTTACAAGAGGTTGTACATATGAGCTTGCCAAGTGATATGCTAATATGTCAAGCTTATGTAAAGTGATCAAGTGTGTAGGCTTGGGTTTAATTGCACCAACAAGAAAGATAGCTTCTTGAGTTGTTATGGTCACTTCACTATATTATGCTTCAATTGTGGATAATGCAATAATAGGTTTCGTCTTATAACTCCATGAGAAAAGAGTAGATCCTACAAATTCTAGACATCTTGAAGTACTTTTGCTATCATCCTTGGATCCTACCCAATCTACATCTCAGTAGAACTTGAGATCCAAATATGATCTATAAGGATAGAATATACCTTCATTGATTGTTCCTTTGAGGTACTTAAGTCTCTTCGCTACATCCATCTCTAGCTTTCTTTGAGAGTGCATGCATTGAATTCTTACTCCAACACTATATAAGATGCCTGTGTTGTATGTGTAGCCTATATTAAACTACCTACAAGGCCTTGGTATTCTTTTATGTCTTCAATCTATTCACCTCAAAAAACCTATTTACATAGGTGTACATGTTGACTTTGCGTCAATAGTAAGTCTTGAATGTACCTCCTTTCAGTTAAATACAACCCTTCATATGTGTATATGACCTACATACCTAAGAAGAATATGCATTATCCAAGGTCCCTATTCTCGAACTCCTCGTGCATATGCTTTTGATCTTTTCTATTATATTCAAGTCATCACCTATCATAATTATGTCATCTACATACACACATAACTTCACAATGAACTTGAACAAAGAAGGATCTATATTGCTTGACTTGAGACCTTGACCTTGTACATATGTCACCAATCTGTAGTTCAAAGTTGTTGGAGCTTTCTTTAAACCATACAATGCCTTTTTGAGCCTACATAAATAAGTAGGATAATTACAGTTTTCAAACACTTTAGGTTGTGATACATATACCTCTTCACTGATCCACCCATTAAGAAAATCATTTTTCACATCAAGTTGGGGAACCTTCCGATTCCTTGCAGCTACTACACTAAGCAAGGTCCTACTAGTGGTCATTTTGGAAACCGGTGAAAAGGTTGCTTCATAGTCTATGGTGCAAGTCTGAGCACATCCCTTAGAAATCAAGTTGAATTTGTACCTACAAATTGATTCATCTGATTTTTTTCTTATTGATTTGCATTGCAACCAAATCCTATGTGTCCATTTCCTTTAGAGCTTTCATGTCCTCTTTCATGGCCTTCTTTTAATTAGGTTTATGCTTAAGTTCTTCATAAGTTAAAGGTTCCTCGAAAATTTTCTCTAGCCAAATAGATATAATACTTTGTTACAAATTTAGAGTCATATCCATTCCATTTAGTTTCTTTCTTTCCCTTCTTCATTATCTAGGAGTGTGCTTGGAGCATGCTCTGTTAAAAAATATAACGATCTAGAATAGTGTAGCAAAATTGGATCGTGAGGTAGATTAATGAGAAGCAGAACATATTAAAAGAAACTATACACAAATAGAGAGATAGAAAACTCAGAATCTCAAAATGCCAACAATAATATACACCGATGATATTGTCCACCAGTGCGCTCCCACTATGGAGCTCCAATGGTGATATACGTACAATCTAGACAAAGGGCTTTATAGTGTGTGTATCCTTGATTTCTCCTCAGTGACTGGTTCAGCTTAATCCTCTCATTTAGACATGATCTATGAGACCACCTAATGCTATATTTTAGGCATAAATGTCAAGAGATCTCATGTAATTTTGGAACAACCCAAATTACATAATTACCAGACTGAGTAAACCTCTGGACTAAACACCCTCTAGACGGACTTCCACTAGACCGGACTTCCACTGGACCTGACTTCCGCTGGACCCGACTTCCACAAGACCATATTTCCATAGGATCGGACTTCCACATCCAACATTGTAATTCGAGATTGGTCGATTAGTACACTATCATAACTCTAGAATTCCAGTATGATGAAAGTATATGCCCTGGCTAGCCTTCTAATTGTGACTCATATATATCATCTAGAACTATTGCTGGTCTCATGTAGACCTCAGTTCAAATATTTGGTCTCCCATACTAGCTTCTCCTCATAAAGGGGGCCTTACAACTTAGATTATCTTGGATCATTTGCAGTCGCTTACGGTTGGAGTATTGAGTATATCTAACACCCCCTCTCAATGTCCATTTGTAATGAACTATTTTCTTGGACCAATGCCAAGCTTTGGAAGATGTCAATATAGATGCTCTTTTCGTAGAGCATTGATGAAAATGTTAGCTCCATTTTGCTTCAGTTTGATAATAGCATAACTTCACAATTTTGTCTGCTATCAACTCTCACACATACGGGTATTAGATTTCTATGTGCTTAGTATATGCATGACAAATAAGATTCTTGGCGAGGGCTATGCTGGTTGTTGCATCGCAACCTTGTAGCCTCTTGTCCTTGAATTCCTATATGCCATTGGATCCTTCTCAACCATACTACTTCACATGCAGCAAAACATGCTGCTTTGTAATCAGCTTTGATAGAAGATATTGCTACGGTCGGTTGCTTCTTATTGATCCAAAAAACAATTGTGAAACCTAAAGAGAAGCAATACCCAAAAACTAATTTTCTGGAATCAATATCCCCTGCCCTATCGAAGTCACATTATCCACTCAGAGATGATCCTTCACCATAAAGAATACCATACTCAATGGTTCCTTTGACATACTTGAGTATCCACATGCATGCCTTCCAATGTGTTGAGCATGGCTTATTAGAGAACCTACCTACTATACCAACAACATAAGAGATATCTGGTCTCCTATTACACAAGTAAATGAGACCTTCAACTAATCTCATGTATCTTCCAACGTCTACTAGCAGTGAAGTATCTTCAATAGATATTTTTATGTTGACTTCCATTGGTGTAGAAATTTCTTTGCAATCCTCCATGTAAAATGCCTTCAACAACTCCTTTGCATACTTTAGTTGCAAAATAAAGATCTTCCCTAGTTCCTACGAGACTTCAAGAACTAAGCAGTAGTGCATTAAGCCTTAATCTATCATGTCAAATTCTGAACTTAAGGCATCTTTCATTTGTTTGACAAGTGCATTATCATTTCTAGAGATTGTAAGACATAGAGCACAAGCACAGTTATCTTCCCTCCTTTCTTTAGGACATACAAATTGGCATCCAAAGCACATCTTTTGAAATCCTATATCCAAAAGATATCTATCTATTTGCTAGTACCGTGCTCTCAAGGCTTGTTTCAACATGTACAATGCCTTCTTTAGCTTACATACTTTGTTCTTTATATGACAGGCCTCAAACCCTAGTGGTTGAGACACATATACCTCCTCCTTGAGGTCTCCATTCAGAAATGCTGATTTGACATCCATGTGATATACTACCCATTGTTTATGTGCAGCCATAGCTAATACTAGCTGAATAGTAGTCATTCTTGCTGTTGGGGCAAAGGATTCACTGAAGTCAATGCCTTTGACTTGGGAGTAGCCCTGTGCAACAAGTCTAGCTTTGCACTTCTCTAAAGTACCATCTACCTTGTATTTTAGCTTCCAGATCCACTTGGTGTCGATGATTTTTTGCTTTGGAGGTCGCTCCACTAGCTCGAAAACTCCATTCTTCATAATATTATTGTATTTTGTTTGCATAGATATTCTCCAATTCGGATTTTGGAGTGCTTCTTCCACACTTGTCAGATCCTTTGTTTGTTTATTGATACTCTCAACCATCGATGTTGAGTTTAAAATATGCCAAAGCATGCTTGTGCCCTAACCATGGTTGTAAGAGCACAAAACTCATACAAGTTGTTCATCCTTATTCTGGTCCCGACAACATTATTCTAGTCCAAAATTTCAGCCCCTATCTTACTAAAAGACACATGATGACCTTGATCAGTTATAAAATCTATCGAAATTAAATTTCGCTTGATTTGTGGAACATACAACAAATCTGTAGGTCTACTAATATCCCCTTGACTATTAATGAAAGACATCATACCTTTGCCTTTTGCAGGACATCTTACATTGTTGCCTACCTTTACCATGATGGGTTCCTCTATAAGCTGTAGGGAACTTTAAAGATCTTTTCTACTTGTGATATGATGAGAGGCACTAGTATCTAAAACCCATGAGTCACTCATCATTGAATCTTTAGTAGAGGTACACATTTCTTCTACCATAACAAATAGCTCAAGCTTAATTTTGATAGTGTTAGTAACCTTCTTGCCCTTACTACTTTTTGAAGAGCCACTCTTCTCCTCTGCCTTCTTAATGTGAGAGTCTTGGATTTTGTGGCCTTTCTTCTTACAGTGGAAACACTCTCCCTTGAACTTCTTCTTGTCCTTCTTCTTTTTGTCTCCATCTTTTGAAGAATTGATTTTAGTACCTTTGGTATTTACCATGAATGTAGCTTTTCCTTTACTACTATCAGTCCCTACCTTGAGCCACAACTCCTCCTCCATGAGTAAGGCACTGAATACTTCAAAGGTCAGTGGTTGTGGTCTAATATGAGTACTAAGGGCAGTTACCAAATGTAATAAGTAATTCTATGATCTAAGGGTCCATCCTATTCAGACGGATCTGAAATCGGACACGGTTTGGTCGTTCGTATGTATGAACAAAGATCTCGAGTCTAGACTTACTAGTAAAGTTATCTCTAGTTTCTTGTTACCACACATAAGAGGTTGCAAAACATCACAAGAAACCTGGGATGCACTTAAGAAATTCTTCTCTACTAGCACCAAAGCTAGGAAGAACCACTTATGGATTGAGTTCAACAGTGAAGAAGAGACCAAAGCAAATAATCAGAGCATTTATCAACAAAGTCAAGGACGTTCCATCACAATTAGCTTCAATGAGAGAATTGATTGAAGATGAGGTCATCCTGAGGAAGATCCTAAACGGTATTAGGAGTCATAAACAATGGCAATGATTCACAAGCGCCTATGATCTTATCATGGATGTGCAAACACTTTACTTTAACATATTTCTTAGACAAATCCTCAATCAAGAAGCCAAAAAAAGGTAAATTTTAAAAAGCTAGTTCTATGAGTTCCCTGTATGAAGGTAAGAAGGACAAGAAGAATAAAGCAAAGAAGAAGGAGGAGGATGATGAAGAAATTTCGCAAGCTAACTATGAAGGCAGGAGAAAGTGGAAAGGGAAGAGAAAACAAGCAAAGCTAGAGAAAACCAAAGGAAAAGAAAGCCAAACTTGTGCCATCTACAATAAGACTAACCACACCACTCATAATTGTTGTTTCAATGGAAGAACATAGAAAGGAGGAGATAGTGGTGGATTTGGAAACACAAGAGGGAGACTGTGGGTAAGGCATGCCAATGATGCAACACATTGGCATGCCTTAGCCACACTCTCCCATTTAGCAGAGGAGAGCTTCCATCTACTTGCGGTAGTCTCAATACAACAAATCCCAAAGTAAAGATGTTACCTTGTACCTCAATTGGAACTCCAAGGACCACTCCCATGGGTCTTGTTGTGCTTTGTTCTTTCAGCCAATGCATAGTGAAGTTGGCCAGTCTTGATGGTTGAAGTCCAAGCTTTTTCATGGTATGTTTAGGCATTAAGTTAATGCTTGAGCCACCGTCCACTATAAATTCTTGTAGAAGTTGTCCTTTAACAGAGATAGTGAGTCATGGGCTCATATAATATGTAAGGGGGCTTCGGCTATAACTTTACCCTTAGTAGTAGGATTGTCCTTTGCAACCAGAGTAAATGTGGATACTTCATCAATGATCTAAATAACTTTTTCTCTGAAATATGCATCCATCTTTAATACATAAAAAAACTAACCTCCTTTTTTATTGATTTAAGTAGTCTTGAAGGTTGAGATTCCATAGGATCATGGACTATCTATGACTATTTGAAATCCTTTTGATACCTACTAAATGCATGTCCAATGGCTTTGCTTGTGCTTGTTAGCTCTTAGTTTTGTTGTGTCTTTTCACGTGGAGTAGGTTTGTCCTCATATGTCCCCTTCTTTGTGTTTAATCTACTTCTTGTTTGTATAACAAAAGAGTCTACTTCTTCTAAATGTTCTACTCTCTTAGAGGATGATGGCATAAGTTTTTCTTCTAGAGGTCATGCCTTACTCACATAAAGCATCTGAATATGAGGTCTTGATGTGGATGCCTTATTCTTTGGGCAACAAATTTTGTAGTGTTCTCTAGATTAAGGGTAGTTTCTCTTTGTAAAGTTCACTTGTGAACTACCTCTTGTAATTTTTGAAGTCTTTACTTGATGTAAAAGTAAAAGGAATCTAAAGTGGTTGAGTCCACTTGATGGAAAAAGGGAAAAGAGGCCACGAATTTGTGATTGAAGGTAGTTGGAGAATCAAATCAACTCAAAAAGATTGGAGAGTGATTTTAGGTGAGATTCAAATTCAAATTTGGGCTCCAAATATCACTATAAGTACATGACCTTCTAGTCCTATTTTTTAGACCTCCATGAGCTGAGCTTTAGGCTATATCAAAGTGTGCTTTCAAGTCTCAGAGTTGGTTCTCAGTCTGTACTTCATCATTTTCCATGCGTCAAAGCTTGTTGGAATCAACATACTGTCTAGTATATGCTTACAAAAATGCCCTAAGCATTGCAATTTTGAATCTCGAGATATTAACATTTCTCTGCTCATGGGTCTGAGTACTGCTACAGCCCATGAAAATTGGGGTGATGCTACAATTTTCTAAACACTTTTCTCGTTATGTAGTCCATCCTTTTTGATGAAATAGCTCTTTCTTGTTAGCTTGATAAGTTAATAAGAGTTCCCCAAAAGGAATCAAGTCAATTGTTGATGTGCCCAGAGAATTGCTCAAAACACTAGACATGTGTATGAACATAAATAACAAGTTTTTTGTTCTTGAATCTACTCTAGCTTATATGTTTTGATTCATGTTTTTAGAGTGATGTTCCAAGATACATAGGGTGTCTAATACATCCTTTGGCAAGCTAAAAGGGCCCAATACATATCCCTTGAGTGTATTTGGCTTGTGTAATGCAAAGTTTTTGCAGCACCACTTCATCTTCTCTAAGTTCAAATCCATCTCTTCACAATGGTATCAAAGCAAGGTTGGACAACATGGCAGATGTATTTCCTTCATCAATTGACAAATTGGATAGAGATAACTACTCAGCCTGGTCATTAAGGATGGAAGCTTATCTTCAAGGCAAGAATTTATATGGTTATATAGTTGGAGATGAAGTTATGCCAAGTTTCAGGAACAAAGGTCAACCAACACAAGAAGAGCAAGAAAGATTGAGCACATGGTGCTCTAGGGATGCACTTCCACGGTCTTATCTCCTCAAATCTATCTTATATTTTTTGTTGCTTCACATTAGAAGTTGTAAAACATCTTAGGAAGTGTGGAATGCACTTGAAGCCTTCTTCTCTTCAAGTAAAAAGGCCAGGAAGCATCAACTATGGCTAGACTTCACAAATCTCAAGAAAGCTCCCAAACAAAATGTGATTGATTTTTTCACAAAGCTCAAGGACATAGCAGATCAATTGGGAAGCATTGGAAAGGTAATAGATGAAGAGCAAATTGTAAGACAGGTCATCAATGGCTTGAAGGCAGATGACAAGTGGGAAGCATTCACCACAACGATGGATCTATACATGGATATGCATGTACCAGATTTCAATACATGCATAGGACAACTACTTACTCAAGAGGCCAAGCTTATGAAGAATGGAGAAAACTCCAAAGATAATCAATCTTCTACCTTGTATACTGATAAAGGAAAGTTCAAAGAAAACAAAGGAAGAGGAAAGAAAGTGGATGATGAAGCAAGTACTATTGGAGCAAGTCTATGACAAGCCTAAGTATTGGCTTGAGTCCCACAAAGTCATAGAAAAAGCCTTAAAATGAAGACTATGTAAAGTTCACTTGTGAACTACCTCTTGTAACTTTTGAAGAGTTTACTTAATGTGAAACTAAGAGAATCTTAAGTGGTTGAGTCCACTTGATCAAGAATGGAAAGAGGAGCCACGAATTCGTGATTTGTGGTAGGTAGAGAATCAAATCAATCATTGATTGATTGGAGAGTGATTGAGGGAAGTTAGCCTCCCAAACTCAACTATAAATAGATGGGAGTTTTAGTCGTGGTTAGAGAGACCTATGTGAAGACCTCCAAGAGCTGAGCTTTATGCCATATCAAGGTGTGATTACAAGGCACACACATGTATCAGTAAGTCATTGTATTGTACAAGCAATATACTTTCATTTTCATGATTATTTGAGTTCATCTTTCCATGTTCTTGTGAAGTGTACTACTCACTGCCATTACTCTCAGTTTTCTCAATCAGCTTGCAGAGATGTTTTCTCTGAGCTTGGTACATGATTTTCAGTGATTTAACTTGGTAAAGTTAGCTCTAAAAGTCTACTATATGCTCACAAGTTTTCATGTCATTTGGATGTTGCAATCTTCAGTAATGTTCATTTGAAGTCAACAGGGTCTGTTCATCTTCACTTCTCTGTCAGGTACCCGACTTTTTCACTCATCTTGTGAGAGCCATTTCTCAGTGGTTACGTATCCAAATTCAGTGATTTAAAGCTTGTTGGATTTAGATTACTGTCTAATATAACCATACAAATTTTCTTAATCATTGGATTTCTAAATTTTGAGTTATGTTGATTTTGCTGCTCACTGGTCTATTTCTGTAGTAGCCCGTGAAAATCGGGATGATGTCATCACTTATTAAAACTCATTCTCAGTGTGTGGTTCATTATTTTTGATGAGATTACTCTTGAAAGTTAGCTCTGTAAGTTGCCTAGACTTCCCCAAGAGGAATTGAGCTAATTGCTGCTGTGCTCAGAGAATTATGTAAAACACTGGACACGTGTATGAACCAAGAATAGCAAGTTTTCACCTCTGAGCTAACTCCAACTTATCTGTTTTGATCTATCTTTTTGAGAGTGATCTTCCAAGGTACATAGGGTGTCTAATACATCCATTGGCAAGCTAAAAGGGCCCACCATATACTCCTGGAGTTCATTTGGCTGGTGTAGATCAAGGATTTTGCAACACCTCTTCATCTTCAAGCACATACCTATCCATCTCTTCACAGTGGTATCAGAGCAAGGTTGGACAACATGGCAGATGGATTTCCTTCATCAATTGACAAATTGGATAGAGGTAATTACTCAGCTTGGTCATTAAGAATGGAAGCTTATCTCCAAGGTAGAAGTTTATATGGTTATGTGGCTGGAGATGAAGTTATGCCAAGTTTCAGGAACAAAAGTCAACCAACACAAGAAGAGCAAGAAAGATTGAGCACATGGTGCTCCAAGGATGCACTTGCAAGGTCTTATCTCCTCAACTCTATCTCAGTTTTTTTGTTGCCTCACATTAGAAGTTGTAAGACATCTCAGGAAGTGTGGGATGCACTTGAAGCTTTCTTTTCTTCAAGTACCAAAGCTAGGAAGCATCAACTATGGCTGGAGTTCACAACTCTCAAGAAGGCTCCCAAACAAAATGTGACTGATTTTGTCACAAAGCTCAAGGACATAACGGATCAGTTGGGAAGCATCGGAGAGGTAATAGATGAAGAGCAAATTGTAAGGCAGGTCATCAATGGCTTGAAGGCAGATGACAAGTGGGAAGCATTTACCACAGCTATGGATTTGTACATGGACATGCATGTACTTGATTTCAACACACTCATTGGACAACTACTTACTCAAGAGGCAAAGCTTATCAAAAATGGAGAAAGCTCTAAAGGTAATCAATCTTCAGCTTTATACATGGATAAAAGCAAGTCTAAAGATAACAAAGGAAAGGCAAAGAAAGTGGATGATGAAGCAGGTACATATCAAGCTAACTATGCAGGTAGAGGAAGACATGGCAGAGGTAGAGGAAGAGGAGGTAGACAAGGCAGGGGGAGATCCCAAGACTCCAACTCATGTTCTATTTGTGGATTAACTAATCATACAACTGAAAATTGCTTTAGGAATTCGAGGAATCAAAGAGGCAGAGGATACAATAGAGGAAGTTATGGCTACTCAAGAGGAAGGTTCAACAACTACCATGGCAAATACAACAACTAAAATCATTCAAACTATCAAGGAGGCTACAAAGGAAGGAGAGACTACAATAACTACACAGAAGACTCAAACAAAGAGGATTCATTATTGATCATGAACATGGCTATGCCACAAGGTAAATCTGATGAGCATATTTTCTACATAGATTCAGGTTGTTCAAATCATGTGGCGGGAAATGTGGCACTCCTATCAGATTTAGAAGATCCAAGGAATAAGCATGAGGTACAAACAGGAGATGATACAAAACATCCTGTGGAGAAAATAGGCAATGTCAAAGCACCTGATGGAAACATCAACCTACTTAGTAAGGTACTCTATGTCCCTACCATTACAAAGAATTTGATAAGTGTTGGGCAGATAGTAGAGAAAGGGTTGCAAGTCAGGTTCACAAAAGCAAGAGCATTTGTTGAAGATCCGAGTCAAGGATTCAGAAGAATTGCAAAAGGTGAAAAGACAGGTAGATTGTTCACATTTGAATTACAGGACACTAGAAACATTGCTCTCTTTAATTATGGTAGTCAGACACTCACAGAATTGGAAGTATGGCACAAAGAGTTAGCACATATTGGTGAAAGGTCATTAAAGCAAATCTGCAGGGACCAAAGTGTACTTGGACTTCCTAATTTGTCAAAACAACATATGATTTATAAGTGTAGTGCATGTCAATTTGGAAAGTCTCACAGGTTACCATTCATGAAGAAAGGTTATATGCATGGAGATCTCTTGGAGTTGGTTCATACAGATGTATGGGGACCTAGCAAATACAAAGATGAAGTTTTTTCATGTTTCAAAAGATATTTGGCTCTTGTGGAGAATCAAACAGGTAAATCACTAAAAAGGCTAAGGTCAGATGGAGGGGGAGAATACTTCTCCTATGATTTTGATTCTTTTCTTCAAGAAAGAGGAATCAAAAGAGAGGTAACTACAAGGTACACTCTTGAGCAAAATGGAGTGGCAGAAAGGAGGAATAGGACAATTGTTGAAGCTGGAAGGTCTATGTTAAATGAAAAGCATTTACCTAATTACTTATGGGCTGAGGCTGTATCTACAACCACTTACTTGATTAACAGGTTGCCTTCAAAATCCCTTGATGGGATGACTCCATATGAGGCTTGGAATGGAAGAAGACCAAGCTTAAATCATTGTAAAATTTTTGGATGTATTGCTTTTGCTCATGTTCCTTCACAGGTTAGAGGCAAGATGGATCCAAAGGCAGAAAGGTGTGTATTTATTGGATATGACAACAATCAAAAGGGCTACAGGTTATACAACCCTACCAACAAAGGATTCTTGGTAAGCAGAGATGTAGTTTTTGATGAGAACAATTCATGGTATGAAGATTCATGCAGGAAGGTCAATTTACCATATAATCTTGAAGAAGATTTTCCAAAGCTTGGTAGAGAACAACCGAAGATTGAAGAACAAGACACCTCAGAGGATGATGAAGAATCTCAGATGGAAAAGATCAAAGCATGGAAGTCTAAAGGTAAAGCAAAATTGCAGGAACTTGGACATGAGGCAGAATCATCACATCATGGCCTAAGAAGATCTATGAGGGAAAAGAAAAAACCAGAAAGGTATGGGTTTGACACCTCATTAGTAACTAAACATTCTATCTACATAGCACAGGACATAAACCAAGAGGAGCCATCATCATTTGAAGAGGCCAAAGCAAAAACAGAATGGAAGCATGCAATGAAGGAAGAGATTGAAGCACTTGAGGAAAACAACACTTGGGATTTGGTGCCCAAGACTTCATGCATGAAGGTAATAGGCTCAAGATGGGTCTATAAACTCAAGAAGAATTCTGATGGTTCCATTAACAGGTATAAGGCAAGGCTTGTAGCAAAAGGCTTTGCACAAACTCAGGGAATTGATTATGAGGAGACCTTCTCTCCTGTGGCAAAGATCCCTACTATTAGGGTTTTGCTTAGTATTGCCTCTTCCAAGAACTGGAAGATACTTCAACTAGATGTAAAGAATGCATTCTTGAATGGTTGGATAACAGAAGAGGTATATATGGCACAACCACCTGGTTTTGAGAATCAAGTTTATCCTGATTATGTGTGTAAACTTAACAAAGCATTGTATGGTCTCAAGCAAGCTCCAAGAGCTTGGAATTTTAGGCTCGTTTCATTCTTGCAGGACAAAGGCTTTCAACCAAGCAAGGCAGATCCTTCACTCTTTATTAAAAAGAGTAATTCTGAGGTCATCTACCTATGTGTATATGTAGATGATATTATATTGACAGGAAATGATGCAGATGGTATGAAGAAGATCAAAGATCAGATGAGAGAAGAGTTCAAGATGAGTGATTTGGGTCCACTTACCTACTTCCTAGGTTTGGAAGTTGTCTACAAAGATCATGGTTTGTTTCTCACTCAAAGAAAGTACATTAAGGACATGTTGGCAAAATTCAAGATGCAAGATTGTAAGATTGCAGGTACTCCAATGGAGGTCAATCACAAATTGAGCTCACATAAAGGTGAACTCATAGAGGACATCACATCATATCAAAGTCTAGTGGGTAGTCTCAACTATGCCACATTGACAAGAGTAGATATATGTTACAGTGTGAGTGTGCTAAGTCAATTTATGCACACACCAAGGAAACCACATATGGATGCTGCCAAAAGGATTCTCAAGTATCTCAAAGGAACCACAAATGAAGGACTTTATTATCCTTATATATCTGATTTAGGTTTGAAGCTATTTTCTAATGCAGATTGAGCTGGCTCCAAGGAAGATAGAAGGAGCACTTCAGGTTATCTTACCTTTGCAGGTTCAAAGCTTATTTCATGGTCATCCAAGAAGCAACCCACAGTTGCTCTCTCTTCTACTGAAGCTGAATATAGAGGTCTTGCCATAGCTACACAAGAAGCTATGTGGATGAAGACATTATTCAAAGATCTTGGATTGGAGTTTGGAACTCCAACTATTTTTGGTGACAATATGAGTTCTATTCACTTGGCTGCTAATCCTATTTTTCATGCAAGGACTAAACATATTGAAGTTCATTATCACTATGTATGAGAGAAGGTTCTAAGCAAAGAGATTCAAATATCATATGTGTCCACTCATCAACAATGTGCAGGTATTCTAACCAAAGCATTGGATGGTACAAAGCTTTGCAAATTCAAGGCTATGCTTGGTTTGCAGGTAATCTTGGAAGATTGAAGACCTCAAGCATACTTGGCTTGAGGGGGAGCTATTGGAGCAAGTCTATGACAAGCCTAAGTATTGGCTTGAGTCCCACAAAGTCATAGAAAAAGCCTTAAAATGAAGACTATGTAAAGTTCACTTGTGAACTACCTCTTGTAACGTTTGAAGAGTTTACTTAATGTAAAAGTAAGAGAATCTTAAGTGGTTGAGTCCACTTGATCAAGAATGGAAAGAGGAGCCACGAATTCGTGATTTGTGGTAGGTAGAGAATCAAATCAATCATTGATTGATTGGAGAGTGATTGAGGGAAGTTAGCCTCCCAAACTCAACTATAAATAGATGGCAGTTTTAGTCGTGGTTAGAGAGACCTATGTGAAGACCTCCAAGAGCTGAGCTTTATGCCATATCAAGGTGTGATTACAAGGCACACACATGTATAAGTAAGTCATTGTATTGTACAAGCAATATACTTTCATTTTCATGATTATTTGAGTTCATCTTTCCATGTTCTTGTGAAGTGTACTACTCACTGCCATTACTCTCAGTTTTCTCAATCAGCTTGCAGAGATGTTTTCTCTGAGCTTGGTACATGATTTTCAGTGATTTAACTTGGTAAAGTTAGCTCTAAAAGTCTACTATATGCTCACAAGTTTTCATGTCATTTGGATGTTGCAATCTTCAGTAATGTTCATTTGAAGTCAACAGGGTCTGTTCATCTTCACTTCTCTGTCAGGTACCCGACTTTTTCACTCATCTTGTGAGAGCCATTTCTCAGTGGTTACGTATCCAAATTCAGTGATTTAAAGCTTGTTGGATTTAGATTACTGTCTAATATAACCATACAAAGTTTTCTTAATCATTGGATTTCTAAATTTTGAGTTATGTTGATTTTGCTGCTCACTGGTCTATTTCTGTAGCAGCCCGTGAAAATCGGGATGATGTCATCACTTGTTAAAACTCATTCTCAGTGTGTGGTTCATTATTTTTGATGAGATTACTCTTGAAAGTTAGCTCTGTAAGTTGCCTAGACTTCCCCAAGAGGAATTGAGCTAATTGCTGCTGTGCTCAGAGAATTATGTAAAACACTGGACACGTGTATGAACCAAGAATAGCAAGTTTTCACCTCTGAGCTAACTCCAACTTATCTGTTTTGATCTATCTTTTTGAGAGTGATCTTCCAAGGTACATAGGGTGTCTAATACATCCATTGGCAAGCTAAAAGGGCCCACCATATACTCCTGGAGTTCATTTGGCTGGTGTAGATCAAGGATTTTGCAACACCTCTTCATCTTCAAGCACATACCTATCCATCTCTTCACAGTGGTATCAGAGCAAGGTTGGACAACATGGCAGATGGATTTCCTTCATCAATTGACAAATTGGATAGAGGTAATTACTCAGCTTGGTCATTAAGAATGGAAGCTTATCTCCAAGGTAGAAGTTTATATGGTTATGTGGCTGGAGATGAAGTTATGCCAAGTTTCAGGAACAAAAGTCAACCAACACAAGAAGAGCAAGAAAGATTGAGCACATGGTGCTCCAAGGATGCACTTGCAAGGTCTTATCTCCTCAACTCTATCTCAGTTTTTTTGTTGCCTCACATTAGAAGTTGTAAGACATCTGAGGAAGTGTGGGATGCACTTGAAGCTTCTTTTCTTCAAGTACCAAAGCTAGGAAGCATCAACTATGGCTGGAGTTCACAACTCTCAAGAAGGCTCCCAAACAAAATGTGACTGATTTTGTCACAAAGCTCAAGGACATAGCGGATCAGTTGGGAAGCATCGGAGAGGTAATAGATGAAGAGAAAATTGTAAGGCAGGTCATCAATGGCTTGAAGGCAGATGACAAGTGGGAAGCATTTACCACAGCTATGGATTTGTACATGGACATGCATGTACTTGATTTCAACACACTCATTGGACAACTACTTACTCAAGAGGCAAAGCTTATCAAAAATGGAGAAAGCTCTAAAGGTAATCAATCTTCAGCTTTATACATGGATAAAAGCAAGTCTAAAGATAACAAAGGAAAGGCAAAGAAAGTGGATGATGAAGCAGGTACATATCAAGCTAACTATGCAGGTAGAGGAAGACATGGCAGAGGTAGAGGAAGAGGAGGTAGACAAGGCAGGGGGAGATCCCAAGACTCCAACTCATGTTCTATTTGTGGATTAACTAATCATACAACTGAAAATTGCTTTAGGAATTCCAGGAATCAAAGAGGCAGAGGATACAATAGAGGAAGTTATGGCTACTCAAGAGGAAGGTTCAACAACTACCATGGCAAATACAACAACTACAATCATTCAAACTATCAAGGAGGCTACAAAGGAAGGAGAGACTACAATAACTACACAGAAGACTCAAACAAAGAGGATTCATTATTGATCATGAACATGGCTATGCCACAAGGTAAATCTGATGAGCATATTTTCTACATAGATTCAGGTTGTTCAAATCATGTGGCGGGAAATGTGGCACTCCTATCAGATTTAGAAGATCCAAGGAATAAGCATGAGGTACAAACAGGAGATGATACAAAACATCCTGTGGAGAAAATAGGCAATGTCAAAGCACCTGATGGAAACATCAACCTACTTAGTAAGGTACTCTATGTCCCTACCATTACAAAGAATTTGATAAGTGTTGGGCAGATAGTAGAGAAAGGGTTGCAAGTCAGGTTCACAAAAGCAAGAGCATTTGTTGAAGATCCAAGTCAAGGATTCAGAAGAATTGCAAAAGGTGAAAAGACAGGTAGATTGTTCACATTTGAATTATAGGACACTAGAAACATTGCTCTCTTTAATTATGGTAGTCAGACACTCACAGAATTGGAAGTATGGCACAAAGAGTTAGCACATATTGGTGAAAGGTCATTAAAGCAAATCTGCAGGGACCAAAGTGTACTTGGACTTCCTAATTTGTCAAAACAACATATGATTTATAAGTGTAGTGCATGTCAATTTGGAAAGTCTCACAGGTTACCATTCATGAAGAAAGGTTATATGCATGGAGATCTCTTGGAGTTGGTTCATACAGATGTATGGGGACCTAGCAAACACAAAGATGAAGTTTTTTCATGTTTCAAAAGATATTTGGCTCTTGTGGAGAATCAAACAGGTAAATCACTAAAAAGGCTAAGGTCAGATGGAGGGCGAGAATACTTCTCCTATGATTTTGATTCTTTTCTTCAAGAAAGAGGAATCAAAAGAGAGGTAACTACAAGGTACACTCTTGAGCAAAATGGAGTGGCAGAAAGGAGGAATAGGACAATTGTTGAAGCTGGAAGGTCTATGTTAAATGAAAAGCATTTACCTAATTACTTATGGGCTGAGGCTATATCTACAACCACTTACTTGATTTAATTTAACAGGTTGCCTTCAAAATCCCTTGATGGGATGACTCCATATGAGGCTTGGAATGGAAGAAGACCAAGCTTAAATCATTGTAAAATTTTTGGATGTATTGCTTTTGCTCATGTTCCTTCACAGGTTAGAGGCAAGATGGATCCAAAGGCAGAAAGGTGTGTATTTATTGGATATGACAACAATCAAAAGGGCTACAGGTTATACAACCCTACCAACAAAGGATTCTTGGTAAGCAGAGATGTAGTTTTTGATGAGAACAATTCATGGTATGAAGATTCATGCAGGAAGGTCAATTTACCATATAATCTTGAAGAAGATTTTCCAAAGCTTGGTAGAGAACAACCGAAGATTGAAGAACAAGACACCTCAGAGGATGATGAAGAATCTCAGATGGAAAAGATCAAAGCATGGAAGTCTAAAGGTAAAGCAAAATTGCAGGAACTTGGACATGAGGCAGAATCATCACATCATGGCCTAAGAAGATCTATGAGGGAAAAGAAAAAACCAGAAAGGTATGGGTTTGACACCTCATTAGTAACTAAACATTCTATCTACATAGCACAGGACATAAACCAAGAGGAGCCATCATCATTTGAAGAGGCCAAAGCAAAAACAGAATGGAAGCATGCAATGAAGGAAGAGATTGAAGCACTTGAGGAAAACAACACTTGGGATTTGGTGCCCAAGACTTCATGCATGAAGGTAATAGGCTCAAGATGGGTCTATAAACTCAAGAAGAATTCTGATGGTTCCATTAACAGGTATAAGGCAAGGCTTGTAGCAAAAGGCTTTGCACAAACTCAGGGAATTGATTATGAGGAGACCTTCTCTCCTGTGGCAAAGATCCCTACTATTAGGGTTTTGCTTAGTATTGCCTCTTCCAAGAACTGGAAGATACTTCAACTAGATGTAAAGAATGCATTCTTGAATGGTTGGATAACAGAAGAGGTATATATGGCACAACCACCTGGTTTTGAGAATCAAGTTTATCCTGATTATGTGTGTAAACTTAACAAAGCATTGTATGGTCTCAAGCAAGCTCCAAGAGCTTGGAATTTTAGGCTCGTTTCATTCTTGCAGGACAAAGGCTTTCAACCAAGCAAGGCAGATCCTTCACTCTTTATTAAAAAGAGTAATTCTGAGGTCATCTACCTATGTGTATATGTAGATGATATTATATTGACAGGAAATGATGCAGATGGTATGAAGAAGATCAAAGATCAGATGAGAGAAGAGTTCAAGATGAGTGATTTGGGTCCACTTACCTACTTCCTAGGTTTGGAAGTTGTCTACAAAGATCATGGTTTGTTTCTCACTCAAAGAAAGTACATTAAGGACATGTTGGCAAAATTCAAGATGCAAGATTGTAAGATTGCAGGTACTCCAATGGAGGTCAATCACAAATTGAGCTCACATAAAGGTGAACTCATAGAGGACATCACATCATATCAAAGTCTAGTGGGTAGTCTCAACTATGCCACATTGACAAGAGTAGATATATGTTACAGTGTGAGTGTGCTAAGTCAATTTATGCACACACCAAGGAAACCACATATGGATGCTGCCAAAAGGATTCTCAAGTATCTCAAAGGAACCATAAATGAAGGACTTTATTATCCTTATATATCTGATTTAGGTTTGAAGCTATTTTCTGATGCAGATTGAGCTGGCTCCAAGGAAGATAGAAGGAGCACTTCAGGTTATCTTACCTTTGCAGGTTCAAAGCTTATTTCATGGTCATCCAAGAAGCAACCCACAGTTGCTCTCTCTTCTACTGAAGCTGAATATAGAGGTCTTGCCATAGCTACACAAGAAGCTATGTGGATGAAGACATTATTCAAAGATCTTGGATTGGAGTTTGGAACTCCAACTATTTTTGGTGACAATATGAGTTCTATTCACTTGGCTGCTAATCCTATTTTTCATGCAAGGACTAAACATATTGAAGTTCATTATCACTATGTACGAGAGAAGGTTCTAAGCAAAGAGATTCAAATATCATATGTGTCCACTCATCAACAATGTGCAGGTATTCTAACCAAAGCATTGGATGGTACAAAGCTTTGCAAATTCAAGGCTATGCTTGGTTTGCAGGTAATCTTGGAAGATTGAAGACCTCAAGCATACTTGGCTTGAGGGGGAGCTATTGGAGCAAGTCTATGACAAGCCTAAGTATTGGCTTGAGTCCCACAAAGTCATAGAAAAAGCCTTAAAATGAAGACTATGTAAAGTTTACTTGTGAACTACCTCTTGTAACTTTTGAAGAGTTTACTTAATGTAAAAGTAAGAGAATCTTAAGTGGTTGAGTCCCCTTGATCAAGAATGGAAAGAGGAGCCACGAATTCGTGATTTGTGGTAGGTAGAGAATCAAATCAATCATTGATTGATTGGAGAGTGGTTGAGGGAAGTTAGCCTCCCAAACTCAACTATAAATAGATGGCAGTTTTAGTCGTGGTTAGAGAGACCTATGTGAAGACCTCCAAGAGCTGAGCTTTATGCCATATCAAGGTGTGATTACAAGGCACACATATGTATCAGTAATTCATTGTATTGTACAAGCAATATACTTTCATTTTCATGATTATTTGAGTTCATCTTTCCATGTTCTTGTGAAGTGTACTACTCACTGCCATTACTCTCAGTTTTCTCAGTCAGCTTGCAGAGATGTTTTCTCTAAGCTTGGTGCATCATTTTCAGTGATTTAACTTGTTAAAGTTAGCTCTAAAAGTCTACTATATGCTCACAAATTTTCATGTCATTTGGATGTTGCAATCGTCAGTTATGTTCATTTGAAGTCAACAGGGTCTGTTCATCTTCACTTCTCTGTCAGGTACCCGACTTTTTCACTCATCTTGTCAGAGCCATTTCTCAGTGGTTACGTATCCAAATTCAGTGATTTAAAGCTTGTTGGATTCAAATTATTGTGTAGTATAACCATACAAATTTTCAGAATCATTGGATTTCTATATTTTGAGTTATGTTGATTTTTCTTCTCACTGCTCTATTTCTGTAGCAGCCCGTGAAAATCGGGATGATGTCATCACTTGTTAAAACTCATTCTTAGTGTGTGGTTCATTATTTTTTATGAGATTACTCTTGAAAGTTAGCTCTTTAAGTTTCCTAGACTTCCCCAAGAGGAATTGAGCTAATTGCTGCTGTGCTCAGAGAATTATGTAAAACACTGGACATGTGTATGAACCAAGAATAGCAAGTTTTCACCTCTGAGCTAACTCCAACTTATCTGTTTTGATCTATCTTTTTGAGAGTGATCTTCCAAGGTACATAGGGTGTCTAATACATCCGTTGGCAAGCTAAAAGGGCCCACCATATACTCCTAGAGTTCATTTGGCTGGTGTAGATCAAGGATTTTGCAACACCTCTTCATCTTCAAGCAGATACCTATCCATCTCTTCACAAGTACACCTCAACCTAACTATGCAGGTAGAGGAAGACATGGTAGAGGTAGAGGCAGAGGAGGAAGGCAAGGCAGGGGGAGATCCCAAGACTCTACTTCATGCTCTATTTGTGGATTAACTAATCATACAATTGAAAATTGTTTTAGGAATTCCAGGAATCAAAGAGGCAGAGGCTACAATAGAGGAAGTTATGGCTACTCAAGACCAAAGTTCAACAATTACCATGGCAACCATAACAATTACAACCATTAAAACTACCGAGGAGGCAATAGGGGAAGAAGAGACTTCAATAACTACACAGAAGACTCAAATCAAGAGGACTCATTGCTAATCATGAATATGGCCATGCCACAAGGTAAATCTGATGAACATGTTTTCTACATAGATTCAGGTTGTTCCAATCATGTGGCACGAAATGTGGCCCTCCTATCAGATTTAGAAGATCCGAGGAATGAGCATGAGGTACAAATAGGAGATGATACAAGACACCTTGTGGAGAAAATAGGAAATGTCAAGGCACCTGATGGAAACATCAACCTACTCAGTAAAGTACTCTATGTCCCTACCATCACAAAGAATTTGATAAGTGTTGGGCAAATAGTAGAGAAAGGGTTACAAGTCAAGTTCACAAAAGCAGGAGCATTTGTTGAAGATCCAAGACAAGGATTCAGGAGAGTTGCAAAAGGTGAAAAGATAGGTAGATTGTTCACATTTGAATTACAAGACACTAGAAACATTGCTCTCTTTAATTATGCTAGTCAGACATTCACAAAATTGGAAGTATGGTACAAACCATTAGCACATATTGGTGAAAGATCATTAAAGCAAATTTACAGGGACCAAAGTGTAATTGGACTCCCTAATTTGTCAAAACAACACATGATTTATAAGTGTAGTGCATGTCAATTTCGAAAGTCTCAGAGGTTACCATTCATGAAGAAAGGATATATGCATGGAGATCTCTTGGATTTGGTTCATACAGATGTGTGGGGACATAGCAAGGATGCTTCAATATCTGGATCAAGGTATTATGTCTCCTTCATTGATGATTGTAGTAGATGGACTATATTATATTTTATGAAATGCAAAGATGAAGTATTTTCATGCTTCAAAAGATATTTGGCTCTTGTGGAGAATAAATAGGTAAAACATTAAAAAGGCAAAGGTGAGATGGAGCGGGAGAGTACTTCTCCCATGAATTTGACTCCTTTCTTGAAGAAAGAGGAATCAAAAGAAAGATCACTAAAAGGTACACTCTTGAGAAAAATGAATTAGTACAAAGAATGAATAGGAAATTGTTGAAGCTGCAAGGTCTATGCTAAATGAGAAGCACTTACCTAATTACTTATGGGCTGAGGTTGTATCCACAGCCACTTATTTGATTAACAGGTTACCTTCAAAATCACTTGATGGAATGACACCATATGAGGCTTGGAATGGAACAAAACCAAGATTGGATCATTGTAAGATTTCTAGATGTATTGCTTATGCTCATGTTCCTTCACACGTTAGAGGCAAGATGGATCCCAAAGCAAAAAGGTGTGTATTCATTGGATATGACAACAATCAAAAGGGCTACAGATTATACAAGCCAACAATCAAAGGATTCTTGGTGAGTAGAGATGTAGTATTTGATGAGCATAGTTCTTGGTATGAAGATTCATGTAGAAAGGTCAAGCTACATTATGATCTTGAAGAAGATTTTCCAAAACTTGTTAAGGATAATTCTTCCAAAGTTGAAGAGCAGGATACCTCAAAAGATGATGAAGGAACTCGGTATGAAAAACTCAAAATGTGGAAGTCTAAGGGTAAAGCAAAAATGCAAGAACTTGGAAGAGAGGTAGAACCATCACATCATGGCCTAAGAAGGTCCATGAGGGGGAAAAGAAAACCAAAAAGGTATGGGTTTGATACTTCTCTAGTCACTAAACATTCAATCTATATAGCACATGACATAAATCAAGCGGAACCTTCAAAATTTGAGGAAGAAAAGAAGAAATCAGAATGGAGGCATGCAATGGAAGAAGAAATTGAAACCCCTAAGGAGAATAACACTTGGGAGTTGGTTCCCAAGTCTCCATCAATGAAAGTGATAGGCCCAAGATGGATCTACAGATTGAAGAAGACCTCTGATGGCTCCATTAACAAGTATAAGGCAATGCTTGTGGCAAAAGGCTTTGCACAAACTCAAGAAATTGATTATGAAGAGACCTTCTCTCTTGTGGCAAAGATGCCTACAATTAGGGTTTTGATTAGTATTGCCTCCTCCAAGAATTGGAAGATACTTTAATTGGATGTAAAAGATGCATTTCTTAATGGATGGATAACAAAAGAGGTATATATGGCACAACCACCTGGTTTTGAGAATCATATATATCATGATTACATGTGTAAACTTAATAAAGCTTTATATGGACTCAATCACAGGCTTGTGTTATTCTTGCAGCACAAAGGATTTCAACTTAGCAAGGCAGATCCATCACTATTCATAAAAAGGAGTAATTATGAAGTCATCTATTTGTGTGCGTATGTAGATGATACTATACTTACACGAAATGATACAAATGGCATGAAGAGAATCAAAGAACATATGAGAGAAGAATTCAAGATAAGTGATTTTGGTTCACTTACCTACTTCCTAGGATTGGAAGTGGTCTACAAAGATCATGGTTTGTTTCTCACCCAAAGAAAATACATTAAGGACATGTTAGCAAAATTCAAGATGCAAGATTGCAGGATTGCAGGTAGTCAAATGGAGGTTAATCATTAATTGAGCTCACATGAAGGTGAACTCATAGAAGATGTGATAAGTTATCAAAGCCTTGTGGGTAGGTTGAACTATGCCACATTGGGAAGGGTTGACATATGTTATAGTGTGAGTGTGCTAAGCCAATTTATGCACACACCCAGGAAACCTCGCATGGAGGCTACCAACAGGATACTCAGATATCTCAGAGGGACCATGAATGAAGGGCTATATTACCTTTATGTATCTGAATTAAGCTTGAAACTGTGCTCTACTACAGATTGGGCTGGCTCCAAGGAAGACAGAAGGAGCACCTCAGGATATCTTACCTTTGCAGGTTCAAAACTTGTCTCATGGTTATCCAAGAAGCAACCCACGATCGCTCTCTCTTCTACTGAAGCTAAATACAAAGGTCTTGCCATAGCTACTCAAGAAGCAATGTGGATGAAGACACTATTCATAGACCTTGGATTGGAGATTGGAACTCCAACTATTCTTGGTGACAACATGATCTCTATTCACTTGGCTGCCAATCCAATGTTTCATGAAAGGACTGAACATATTGAAGTACATTATCACTATATAAGAGAGAAGATTGTGAGGAAGGAAATTCAATTAACATATGTGTCCACTCATCAACAATGTGCATACATTCTAACCAAAGCATTGGATGGTACAGAGCTTTGCAAATTCAAGACTATGATTGGTTTGCAGGTAATCTTGGAGGATTGAAGACGTCAAGATCACTTGACTTGAGGGGGAGCTATTGGAAAAAGTCCATGGCAAGTACAAGTGATATCTTGAGTCATCAAAAGACCTAGAGACTTGAAGGAAATGTCTAGTCCTTGTAAAGTTCACTTGTGAACTACCTCTTGTAATTTTTGAAGTCTTTACTTGATGTAAAAGTAAAAGGAATCTAAAATGGTTGGGTCCACTTGATGAAAAAAGGGAAGAGAAGCCACGAATGCATGATTGAAGATAGTTGCAGAATCAAGTCAATTACAAAAAGATTGGAGATTGATTTTAGGTGAGATTCAAATTCAAATTTGGGCTCCAAATGTCACTATAAATGCATGACCTAGTTGTGTTTTTTAGACCTCCATGAGCTGAGCTTTAGGCTATATCAAAGTTTGGGTTCAAGGCACACATATGTATCAGTAAGTCCATTGTACTTTACAATCAATATACTTTCATTTTTATGATCATTTGAGTTCATATCTTCATGCTTTTGTGAGTATACTGTTCACTACCATATCTCTCAGTTTTCTTAGTAAAATTGTAGAGATGCTTTCTTCCTGCTTGGTGTATCATTTTCAATAATTTAAGTTGCTAACGTTTTCTCCTTGAGGCTACTACATGCTCATAAAATCTCATTGGAATCGGGTTTTTCAATCTTGAGATATGCTCATTTGAAGTCAACTATATCTATTCATTCTCTACTTCTCTATCAGTACTCCATCAGAACAATCATTTTCTCAAAGATGGCTCTCAATGTGTACTTCATCATTTTCCATGACTCAAATCTTAATAGAATCAGATACTATCTAGTATATTCCTACATAATTTCCTAAGCATTGCATTTTTGAATCTCGAGATAGGAACATTTCTCTGCTCATGGGTCTAAGTACTGCTACAACCCGTGAAAATTGGGGTGATGCTACAACTTTCTTAACACTTTTCTCTTTATGTAGTCCATCATTTTTGATGAAATAACTCTTGATTGTTAGCGTACTAATTTAAAAGAGTTCCCCAAAAGGAATCCAGTCAATTGTTGTTGTGGGCAGAGAATTGTTCAAAACATTCGACAGATATATGAACATAAATAGCAAGTTTTTTGTTCTTGAATCTAGTCCAACTTATCTTTTTTGATTCATCTTTTTGAGAGTGATCTTCTAAGGTACATAGGGCATCTAATACATCCTTTGGAAAGCTAAATGGGCCCACTACATATCTATGGAGTTTATTTGGCTAGTGTAGTGCAAAGTTTTTGCAACACAACTTCATCTTCTCCAAGCTCAAATCCATCTCTTCACATATTCCTTAGGCTAAGATAAATTCAAGGGAAAAGAAGATTACCTCTTCAATGCTATTGAAACATTTTCACTTCTTCCTCTTTTTAAAATATTAGTTCTCCTATGCTCAAGCTGCCTTGTCCCACTTGGCATCCCAATTTTTTTTGGCGGGTTCTTTATTTGAAAGGAACTTGAGTGTTTGTAGGAGAAGAATGGAGAAGAAGAGGAGATACAAATGCACTTGAAACCTTGTGTCTTAATTATGAATAGGAAGTACAATATCCTTGTCTAAAATGAGACAAAATTGTTCCTTGTGTGTAGCACATAAGTCAAAGAGCACACACAAGTATACAGGAACGCAAAGATTTCTTGTCTGTGTGAGTCCTCCACCTTGTCTAGTAGCTTTCCCTTGTGCACACTTTGCACTCAAGCTTCCAATAAGGGTGAAGAAAGGATCACTCTCTATTGTCGATGTAGAGCACTTCCTTGATAGTACTTGTTTCACCTCAGGCTTAATTTCTCTCTACATACTTTTTGTTCAAGTCTCTTGCTCATTCCTACTCCTTAATCTAACTCTCTTGTCCAAGAATTTCTAATCTAACTCTCTTGTCCAAGAAACAAAATTTTAAATGGGATGCCACACATAAACTTTTGCATACCACTTTCTCATCATATCTTTTTGACTTTTGACTTCATTTCTTTAACATGTGTGCATAAGGGAGGGTTCAATTGGACCTTAAAAAACACTTAAAATCTTGAAAACCTTTCAAGAAGACCATTGTACAACCTACATTCCACTTAACCTGCAAAACCATTGTGAACGAAATGTTTGTGCACTACCTTTGCACCCTTGTTCTCCACCACTTGTGCACCACTTTGTACTTTTGCACCACTTCTGCATCACTTGCAAAGTCACCACTCTGACCTTTGATCAGCTCCACAATTGAACACTTTGACCTTTGACTACCTCAATAGACTTCTATCCAAATATCTTCAAGTATGACTCTTTATGAAGCTTGAATTGGTAGAAAAACCAAGTGTAGGTCATTGCAAAGTCCTTGATGGTTTAGCATAGTACATGTACCTCCAAACATTAGAGGAAAATTCAATGAAAGAGAAACCAAGGTTGATCCATAGGCTATAATTCCACTCAAATAGGATACATGTTCTACAATCAATCAACAAAGAAGTTAACCACAAGAAGGGATGTTATATTTGAAGAACATAGATCATGGTATGAACATGATAAAAATCCATCAACACAGAAATTCACCACAAGTAGGGATGTTGTATTTGAAGAACATAGATCATGGTATGAAGAGGATAAACATAAGATAAAGTCACCCTATGATCTTGATTCAAATTTTCATAAATTATGTAGTACGAATTGTGAAGAGAGATGGTGGATGCAATCCAAAGATGAGTAGGTGCTGCTACAACTAGCTTCACACCAGCCAACTGAGACTTCAGAGTTGATTAGTAGACCCTTTGAGCTTCCTAAATCCACCAAAATATCAGCCAAGTACTTTGGAACATGTATCCCAAAAGTTTAAGTCAAGACAGACTAGTTGCGAAATGACTAGCTCCCAAAACTTGCTATTTTTGGACATACACCTACTCGAAAAAATGATCAGTGCTCTCAACCTGGTAGGAATTACACAAATTACTTTTGGGCATATCAAATAGACTTAACGAGCTTGCTATTCCAAGTTAAAACACTTCAAATGATGGACTGAGCACTGAGAACAAGTTTCATCAATTTCTGGAACATTCCCACAATTCTCGGGGCTCTGCAGAGATAGACCAGTGAGTAGTAAAATGCATATATCTCCCAAAATAGTACTCCAATGACCATGCAAATTTATAAGTACAAACTAGACAGTAAGTGCTATCCAACGCACTTTAAAACACTGAAAAAGGTTCAGTAAAACTCAGGATATGACCTTCTGAAGGCACTGCTCTGAGTGAGTATAGCAGAGAACAAAACAGAGAAGTAGATGATAATAAATGTATAGATTCACATATGATTACAACCACATTGGCAATGAATCTTTGCACAATGGGAGTAGAATGATAGAGCTATGGAGTAAGCTCTTTAATCTCTACAAAATGACATGAAGTGGTCACGTACAAGGCTTGCTAATCGCCTCTTCCTTCTTGCTCTTTTTATAGCGATTCTTGGAGGGAGTTTTGAATTCGAATTCGAATGGCTCCACCTAAAAGTGACCCCCAAAGTTAGGAGATATTCCCTCAGCTCAAAAATTTGTGATTTTGGTAGTTATAGCCACGAATTTGCTTTTACATCATGCATGAGGTAAGCCATCCTTTTCCTTTTTTTTTTTTTTCAAATACAAGAGATAAAAATGAACTCTTTTACAAGAGGTGTTCACATGACTACACATGTGACTTACAAATGAGAATAATATCAAGCATATCAAACATGTAGGCTTGGGCAAAATGCACCAACAGCTCCCCCTCAAGCCTAACTGTTGGAGCAAGTCTATGACAAGCCTAAGTATTGGCTTGAGTCTCACAAAGTCATTAAAGAAGCTTCAAAATGAAGACTATGTAAAGTTCACTTGTGAACTACCTCTTGTAACTTTTGAAGAGTTTACTTAATGTAAAAGTAAGAGAATCTTAAGTGGTTGAGCCCACATGATCAAGAATGGAAAGAGGAGCCACGAATTCGTGATTTGTGGTAGGTAGAGAATCAAATCAATCATTGATTGATTGGAGAGTGATTGAGGGAAGTTAGCCTCCCAAACTCAACTATAAATAGATGGCAGTTTTAGTCGTGGTTAGAGAGACCTATGTGAAGACCTCCAAGAGCTGAGCTTTATGCCATATCAAGGTGTGATTACAAGGCACACATATGTATCAGTAAGTCATTGTATTGTACAAGCAATATACTTTCATTTTCATGATTATTTGAGTTCATCTTTCCATGTTCTTGTGATGTGTACTACTCACTGCCATTACTTCAGTTTTTCTCAGTCAGCTTGCAGAGATTGTTTCTCTGCACTTGGTTCATCATTTTCAGTGATTTAACTTGGTAAAGTTAGCTCTATAAGTCTAATATATGCTCACAAATTTTCATGTCATTTGGATGTTGGAATCTTCAGTTATGTTCATTTGAAGTCAACAGGGTATGTTCATCTTCACTTCTATGTCAGGTACCCGACTTTTTCAGTCATCTTGTCAGAGTCATTTCTCAGTGTTTACTCATCCAAATTCAGTGATTTCAAGCTTTTTGGATGCAGCTTACTGTCTAGTATAAGCATACAAATTTTCATGATCATTGGATTCTTACATCTTGAGTTATGTTAATTTTTCTACTCACTGGTCTATTTCTGTAGCAGCCCGTGAAAATCGGGATGATGTCATCACTTGTTAAAAGTCATTCTCAGTGTGTGGTTTGTTATTTTTGATGAGATTACTCTATAAAGTTAGCTCTTTAAGCTACCTAGCCTTCCCCAAGAGGAATTAATCTAATTGCTGCTGTGCTCAGACAATTATGTAAAACACTGGACAGGTGTATCAACCAAGAATAGCAAGTTTTCACCTCTGAGCTAACTCCAACTTATCTGTTTTGATCTATCTTTTTGAGAGTGATCTTCCAAGGTACATAGGGTGTCTAATACATCCATTGGCAAGCTAAAAGGGCCCACCATCTACTCCTCGAGTTCATTTGGCTGGTGTAGAGCAAAGATTTTGCAACACCTCTCCATCTTCAACACATACCTATCCATCTCTTCACAGTGGTATCAGAGCAAGGTTGGACAACATGGCAGATGGATTTCCTTCATCAATTGTCAAATTGGATAGAGGTAATTACTCAGCTTGGTCATTAAGAATGGAAGCTTATCTCCAAGGTAGATGTTTATATGGTTATGTGGCTGGAGATGAAGTTATGCCAAGTTTGAGGAACAAAAGTCAACCAACACAAGAAGAGCAAGAAAGATTGAGCACATGGTGCTCCAAGGATGCACTTGCAAGGTCTTATCTCCTCAACTCTATCTCAGATTTTTTGTTGCCTCACATTAGAAGTTGTAAGACATCTCAGGAAGTGTGGGATGCACTTGAAGCTTTCTTTGCTTCAAGTACTAAAGCTAGGAAGCATCAACTATGGCTGGATTTCACAACTCTCAAGAAGGCTCCCAAACAAAATGTGACTGATTTTGTCACAAAGCTCAAGGACATAGCAGATCAGTTGGGAAGCATTGGAGAGGTAATAGATGAAGAGCAAATTGTAAGGCAGGTCATCAATGGCTTGAAGGCGGATGACAAGTGGGAAGCATTCACCACAGCTATGGATTTGTACATGGACATGCATGTACCTGATTTCAACACACTCATTGGACAATTACTTACTCAAGAGGCAAAGCTTATCAAAAATGGAGAAAGCTCTAAAGGTAATCAATCTTCAGCTTTATACACGGATAAAAGCAAGTCTAAAGATAACAAAGGAAAGGCAAAGAAAGTGGATGATGAAGCAGGTACATATCAAGCTAACTATGCAGGTAGAGGAAGACATGGCAGAGGTAGAGGAAGAGGAGGTAGACAAGGCAGGGGGAGATCCCAAGACTCCAACTCATGTTCTATTTGTGGATTAACTAATCATACAACTGAAAATTGCTTTAGGAATTCCAGGAATCAAAGAGGCAGAGGATACAATAGAGGAAGTTATGGCTACTCAAGAGGAAGGTTCAACAACTACCATGGCAACTACAACAACTACAATCATTCAAACTATCAAGGAGGCTACAAAGGAAGGAGAGACTACAATAACTACACAGAAGACTCAAACAAAGAGGATTCATTATTGATCATGAACATGGCTATGCCACAAGGTAAATCTGATGAGCATGTTTTCTACATAGATTCAGGTTGTTCAAATCATGTGGCAGGAAATGTGGCACTCCTATCAGATTTAGAAGATCCAAGGAATAAGCATGAGGTACAAACAGGAGATGATACAAAACATCCTGTGGAGAAAATAGGCAATGTCAAAGCACCTGATGGAAACATCAACCTACTCAGTAAGGTACTCTATGTCCCTACCATTACAAAGAATTTGATAAGTGTTGGGCAGATAGTAGAGAAAGGGTTGCAAGTCAGGTTCACAAAAGCAGCAGCATTTGTTGAAGATCCAAGTCAGGGATTCAGAAGAATTGCAAAAGGTGAAAAGACAGGTAGATTGTTCACATTTGAATTACAGGACACTAGAAACATTGCTCTCTTTAATTATGGCAGTCAGACACTCACAGAATTGGAAGTATGGCACAAAAGGTTAGCACATATTGGTGAAAGGTCATTAAAGCAAATTTGTAGGGACCAAAGTGTACTTGGACTCCCTAATTTGTCAAAACAACATATGATTTATAAGTGTAGTGCATGTCAGTTTGGAAAGTCTCACAGGTTACCATTCATGAAGAAAGGTTATATGCATGGAGATCTCTTGGAGTTGGTTCATACAGATGTATGGGGACCAAGCAAGGAAGCTTCAATATCAGGATCAAGGTATTATGTTTCCTTTATTGATGATATCCTATTCTTTATGAAACACAAAGATGAAGTTTTTTCATGTTTCAAAAGATATTTGGCTCTTGTGGAGAATCAAACAGGTAAATCACTAAAAAGGCTAAGGTCAGATGGAGGGGGAGAATACTTCTCCCATGATTTTGATTCTTTTCTTCAAGAAAGAGGAATCAAAAGAGAGGTAACTACAAGGTACAGTCCTGAGCAAAATGGAGTGGCAGAAAGGAGGAATAGGACAATTGTTGAAGCTGCAAGGTCTATGTTAAATGAAAAGCATTTACCTAATTACTTATGGGCTGAGGCTGTATCTACAGCCACTTACTTGACTAACAGGTTGCCTTCAAAATCCCTTGATGGGATGACTCCATATGAGGCTTGGAATGGAAGAAGACCAAGCTTAGATCATTGTAAAATTTTTGGATGTATTGCTTTTGCTCATGTTCCTTCACAGGTTAGAGGCAAGATGGATCCAAAAGCAGGAAGGTGTGTATTTATTGGATATGACAACAATCAAAAGGGCTACAGGTTATACAACCCTACCAACAAAGGATTCTTGGTAAGCAGAGATGTAGTCTTTGATGAGAACAAATCATGGTATGAAGATTCATGCAGGAAGATCAATTTACCATATGATCTTGAAGAAGATTTTCCAAAGCTTGGTAGAGAACAATCAAAGATTGAAGAACAAGACACCTCAGAGGATGATGAAGAATGTCAGATGGAAAAGATCAAAGCATGGAAGTCTAAAGGTAAAGCAAAATTGTAGGAACTTGGACATGAGGCAGAATCATCACATCATGGCCTAAGAAGATCTATGAGGGAAAAGAAAAAACCAGAAAGGTATGGGTTTGACACCTCATTAGTAACTAAACATTCTATCTACATAGCACATGACATAAACCAAGAGGAGCCATCATCATTTGAAGAGGCCAAAGCAAAAACAGAATGGAAGCATGCAATGAAGGAAGAGATTGAAGCACTTGAGGAAAACAACACTTGGGATTTGGTGCCCAAGACTTCATCCATGAAGGTAATAGGCTCAAGATGGGTCTATAAACTCAAGAAGAATTTTGATGGTTCCATTAACAGGTATAAGGCAAGGCTTGTAGCAAAAGGCTTTGCACAAACTCAGGGAATTGATTATGAGGAGACATTCTCTCCTGTGGCAAAGATGCCTACTATTAGGGTTTTGCTTAGTATTGCCTCTTCCAAGAATTGGAAGATACTTCAACTAGATGTGAAGAATGCATTCTTGAATGGTTGGATAACAGAAGAGGTATATATGGCACAACCACCTGGTTTTGAGAGTCAAGTTTATCCTGATTATGTGTGTAAACTTAACAAAGCATTGTATGGTCTCAAGCAAGCTCCAAGAGCTTGGAATTTCAGGCTTGTTTCATTCTTGCAGGACAAAGGCTTTCAACCAAGCAAAGCAGATCCTTCACTCTTTATTAAAAAGAGTAATTCCGAGGTCATCTACCTATGTGTATATGTAGATGATATTATATTGACAGGAAATGATGCAGATGGTATGAAGAAGATCAAAGATCAGATGAGAGAAGAGTTCAAGATAAGTGATTTGGGTTCACTTACCTACTTCCTAGGTTTGGAAGTTGTCTACAAAGATCATGGTTTGTTTCTCACTCAAAGAAAGTACATTAAGGACATGTTGGCAAAATTCAAGATGCAAGATTGTAAGATTGCAGGTACTCCAATGGAGGTTAATCACAAATTGAGCTCACATGAAGGTGAACTCATAGAGGACATCACATCATATCAAAGTCTAGTGGGTAGTCTCAACTATGCCACATTGACAAGAGTAGATATATGTTACAGTGTGAGTGTGCTAAGCCAATTTATGCACACACCAAGGAAACCACATATGGATGCTGCCAAAAGGATACTCAAATATCTCAAAGGAACCATAAATGAAGGACTTTACTATCCTTATGTATCTGATTTAGGTTTGAAGCTATTTTCTGATGCAGATTGGGCTGGCTCCAAGGAAGATAGGAGCACTTCAGGTTATCTTACCTTTGCAGGTTCAAAGCTTATTTCATGGTCATCCAAGAAGCAACCCACAGTTGCTCTCTCTTCTACTGAAGCTGAATATAGAGGTCTTGCCATAGCTACACAGGAAGCTATGTGGATGAAGACATTGTTCAAAGATCTTGGATTGGAGTTTGGAACTCCAACTATTTTTGGTGACAATATGAGTTCTATTCACTTGGCTGCTAATCCTATTTTTCATGCAAGGACTAAACATATTGAAGTTCATTATCATTATGTACGAGAGAAGATCCTAAGCAAGGAGATTCAAATATCATATGTGTCCACTCATCAACAATGTGCAGATATTCTAACTAAAGCATTGGATGGTACAAAGCTTTGCAAATTCAAGGCTATGATTGGTTTGCAGGTAATCTTGGAAGATTGAAGACCTCAAGCATACTTGGCTTGAGGGGGAGCTGTTGGAGCAAGTCTATGACAAGCCTAAGTATTGGCTTGAGTCTCACAAAGTCATTAAAGAAGCTTCAAAATGAAGACTATGTAAAGTTCACTTGTGAACTACCTCTTGTAACTTTTGAAGAGTTTACTTAATGTAAAAGTAAGAGAATCTTAAGTGGTTGAGCCCACATGATCAAGAATGGAAAGAGGAGCCACGAATTCGTGATTTGTGGTAGGTAGAGAATCAAATCAATCATTGATTGATTGGAGAGTGATTGAGGGAAGTTAGCCTCCCAAACTCAACTATAAATAGATGGCAGTTTTAGTCGTGGTTAGAGAGACCTATGTGAAGACCTCCAAGAGCTGAGCTTTATGCCATATCAAGGTGTGATTACAAGGCACACATATGTATCAGTAAGTCATTGTATTGTACAAGCAATATACTTTCATTTTCATGATTATTTGAGTTCATCTTTCCATGTTCTTGTGATGTGTACTACTCACTGCCATTACTTCAGTTTTTCTCAGTCAGCTTGCAAAGATTGTTTCTCTGCACTTGGTTCATCATTTTCTGTGATTTAACTTGGTAAAGTTAGCTCTATAAGTCTGCTATATGCTCACAAATTTTCATGTCATTTGGATGTTGGAATCTTCAGTTATGGCCATTTGAAGTCAACAGGGTATGTTCATCTTCACTTCTATGTCAGGTACCCGACTTTTTCAGTCATCTTGTCAGAGTCATTTCTCAGTGTTTACTCATCCAAATTCAGTGATTTCAAGCTTGTTGGATTCCGCTTACGGTCTAGTAGAAGCATACAAATTTTCATGATCATTGGATTCTTACATCGTGAGTTATGTTAATTTTTCTACTCATTGTTCTATTTCTATAGCAGCCCGTGAAAATCGGGATGATGTCATCACTTGTTAAAAGTCATTCTCAGTGTGTGGTTTGTGATTTTTGATGAGATTACTCTCTAAAGTTAGCTCTTTAAGCTACCTAGCCTTCCCCTTTGACGAAATAATCTAATTGCTGCTGTGCTCAGAGAATTATGTAAAACACTGGACATGTGTATCAACCAAGAATAGCAAGTTTTCACCTCTGAGCTAACTCCAACTTATCTGTTTTGATCTATCTTTTTGAGAGTGATCTTCCAAGGTACAAAGGGTGTCTAATACATCCATTGGCAAGCTAAGAGGGCCCACCATCTACTCCTCGGGTTCATTTGGCTGGTGTAGAGCAAAGATTTTGCAACACCTCTTCATCTTCAACACATACCTATCCATCTCTTCACACTAACATGCTTGGCCTTCAAATAAGTCTTCAATTGTCCTTGATTTCCTGCAAGCCAATCATCAACTTGAATCTACTTAATTTTGTACCATCAAGAGCTTTAGTCAACATGTCGGCACATTGCATATCTGTAGAGACATAGGATAGTTGAATATCCTTGCTCATTAGCTTCTCCCTTACATAATGGTAGTGGACTTCAATATGCTTGGTTCTAGCATGGTATACTGGATTAACTGCTAGATGTAGTGAGCTTGTGTTGTCACCAAAAATGTGAGGTGTTGAAGAATGAAGTCGAAGATCTGTGTACAAAGACTTTAACCACATGATTTCTTGAGTTGCATTAGCCAAACCTCTATATTCGGCTTCGGTAGAAGATAATGCCACGGTTGGTTGCTTCTTCGAAGACCAAGAAATGATTTTTGAACCTGCAAATGATATATATCCGGATGTGCTTCTTCTATCATCTCTAGATCCGGCCCAATCTGCATCTGAGTAGACCTTTAGCTCAATATCTGAAGTATATGAATAGAACAAACCTTCACTCATGGTCCCCTTTAGGTACTTGAGGACTCTCTTGGCTGCTTCCATATGTGGTCTTCTCGGCTTATGCATAAATTGACTCAATATGCTAACACTATAGCATATATCCACCCTTGTGAGTGTTGCATAGTTCAAACTTCCAACCAAGCTTTGATAGCTTGTGATGTCTTCAATTGGCTCTCCTTCATAAGCACTAAGCTTATGATTTTGCTCAATAGGTGTACCTGCACACTTTGTATTTTCCATCTTGAACTTGACGAGCATGTCATGGACATACTTCCTTTGTGTGATGTATATACCTGAATCTATGTAGATCAACTCCAATCCAAGAAAATAAGTGAGTGGTTCGAGGTCACTTATTTTGAACTCCTCCTTCATTTGACTCTTTACCTGTTTGATTCCTTCAAGATCACTGCCTGTGATAATAATATCATCAACATACACACATAAATAGATCACTTCAGATCCATTCCTCTTTATGAACAAAGAGGTATCCGCCTTGCTAGCTTTGAATCCTTGGTCCTGCAAATAAGTCACCAATCTGAAATTCCAAGCTCTTGGAGCTTGCTTCAATCCATACAAAGCTTTCTTTAGTTTGCATACATAGTTAGGATGATGTGCATCCTCATATCCAGGAGGTTGTGCCATATACACTTCCTCAGAAATCCATCCATTCAAGAAAGCATTCTTTACATCAAGTTGATAAAGATTCCAATTTCTAGATGCAGCAAGACTAATGAGAACCCTAATTGTAGGCATTTTTGCAACAGGAGAGAAAGTCTCCTCATAATCAATACCATGGGTTTGAGCAAACCCTTTAGCAACTAACCTTGCTTTGTGTCTATTTATACTTCCATCTGGATTCCTCTTGATTTTGTATATCCATCGAGATCCGATTATCTTCATAGATGGCTTGCTAGGTACAAGCTCCCAAGTGTCATTCTCCTTCAAGGCTTCCATTTCTTCATCCATTGAATCTCTCCAAGCTTTCTTGCTTTGTGCTTCTTCGAATGTGGTAGGTTCTTCATTGGTTGAATCCTTTGCAATGTAGATTGAGTGCTTGGTGACCAAAGAAGTATCATAACCAAACCTCTCTGGTTTCTTCTTCTCCCTTGAAGACCTTCTAAGTGGTTGATGTGAGCTCTCGGGTCCATATGTATCATCCTGCATCTTTGCTTTTCCTTTGTTCTTCCATAGCTTTAGTCTTTCCAAGTCTTCTAGGTCAATCTCCGAACCACTTTCTTCAATCTGCTTTGGCTCCTTTGGTTGAAGTGATGGAAAATCTTCATCCAAGTCATATGGCAGCTTCACTTTCCTGTCATCATCAAACCATGATTTGTTTTCATCAAAAATTACATCTCTACTCACAGAAAATCCTTTATTGGTTGGATTGTACAATCTATATCCTTTTTGGTTTTGATCATAACCAATGAATACACACTTCTCTGCCTTGGGATCCAATTTCCCTCTTACTTGAGAAGGAATGTGAGCATAGGCTAAGCATCCAAAAGATTTTGCAATGCTCTAGACTAGGTCTTCTTCCATTTCACACTTCATATGGAGTGGTTCCATCTAGTGACTTAGATGGAAGTCTATTTATGAGATATGTGGCTGTAGACACAGCCTCTGCCCATAGGTAGTTCGACAATCCCTTTTCGTTGAGCATGGACCTTGCAGCTTCGACAATAGCTCTGTTCCTCCTCTCTGCTACACCATTGAGTTTGGGTGTATACCTTGTAGTGACTTCCCTTTTAATGCCTCTTTCATGCAAGAAGGCATCAAATTCAGAAGAGAAGTATTCTCCTCCACCATCTGATCTGAGTCGTTTCAAAGTCCTACCTGTTTGGTTTTCAACAAGAGCAATATACTTCTTAAAGCAATTAAACACTTCATCCTTGTGCTTCATGAAAAACAGAATGGTCCACCTGCTACAATCATCTATGAAAGACACATAATATCTTGAGCCTGATATAGATGGCTCCTTACTTGAACCCCACACATCCGTGTGCACTAGATCCAAAGGATTTTGATACATATATCCTTTCTTATTGAAAGGTTGTCTATGAGGCTTGCCGAGTTGACAAGCTTCACACTTATAAATCATGTGTTGCCTTGTGATATTAGGCAAAACAAGTACACTTTGGTCCCTGCAAATCTGTTTGAGTGTCCTCTCACTAATGTGAGCAAGCCTTTTGTGCCATATCTCCAACTCTGTAAGAGTTTGAGATCCATAGCTAAACAAAGCTATGTTCTTTGTATCTTCCACTTCAAAAGTGAAAAGCCTTCCTGTCTTTTCTCCTTTGGCAATCCTTCGAAAGCCTTGCCTTGGGTCTTCAACATATGCTCCAAATCGATTGAATATAACCTGCAATCCTTTTTCAACAATCTGTCCAACACTTATTAAATTTTTGGTAATTGTAGGGACATACAAGACTTTGCTTAAGAGGTTCATATTCCCATCTGATGTCTTCACATTACCTATCTTCTCCACTGAGTGCTTTGTGTCATCTCTTGTCTGCACTTCATGCTTGTTATGAGGATCTTCCAAATCAGAAAGTAAAGCCACATTTCCTGCTACATGGTTCGAGCATCCCGAATCAATGTAAAATATGTGATCATCATCCTTACCCTTCTTCGTTGATAGATTCATAATCAATAATGAATCTTCTTGACTTTGGTCCTCTGCATAGTTATTGTAATCTCTTCTTCCTCTATGGCCACTTTGATAGTTGTTGTTGTTGTTGTAATTGTTGTTGTAGTAGTTGTTGTTGTTGTAGCCTCCATTGTATCTACCTCTATTTGATCCATAACCACCTCTATTGAATCCTCTTCCTTTTGAGTTCCTTGGATTCCTGAAACATTCTTCAGTAGTATGGTTAGATAAGCCACATATGTTGCAAGGTTGAGATGATTGGAATCTCCCCCTGCCTTGCTTTCCACCTCTGCCTCTTCCTCTAGCTCTTCCTCTACCTGCAAAGTTTGCTTGGAAAGAGCTACCTTCATCTTCATTCTTCCTATTCTTTGACTTGTCTTTGACCTTAGCTTTATCATAATATAAGGCAGAAGTTTGATTACCTCTTGAGGACTCACCACCTTTGCTAATCTTTGCTTCATGAGTGAAGAGTTGGCCCATGAGTGTGTTGAGGTCGGGTACATGCATATCCATGTATAAATCCATGGCTGTTGTGAATGACTCCCACTTGTCGTCTGCTTTGATTCCATTCATGATTTGTCTTATGATTTGCTCCTCTTCAATTACCTCTCCAATGCTTCCAAGTTGGTCGGAAATCTCCTTCATCTTTGTGACATAATCAGTCACATTTTGCTTCGGGCTTTTCTTCATTGTTGTGAACTCCATCCACAATTGGTTCTTCCTTGCTCGAGTGTTGGAAGAGAAGAAAGAAGCAAGTGCATTCCATGTCTCTCTTGATGTCTTGCATCCCTTGACATGAGGTAAAAGAAAATCAGAGATTGAGTTTAGAATATAGGACCTTGCAAGTGCATCCTTCGAACACCAATGGGAAAGTCCTTCCACTTCTTCATGTGATGGTTACCCTTTGTTCCTCATGGTTGGCATTGCTTCATCTCCGGATATGAATCCATATAGATTCCTCCCTTGAAGGTAAGCCTCCATCCTTAGAGACCATGCCGGGTAGTTGTTTCGATCCGATTTGTCAATTGTTGATGGAAATCCATCTCCCATGTTGCTTGACTATGCTCTGATACCACTGTGAAGAGAGATGGTGGATGCAATCCAAAGATGAGTAGGTGCTGCTACAACCAGCTTCACACCAGCCAATTGAGACTTCAGAGTTGATTAGTAGACCCTTTGAGCTTCCTAAATCCACCAAAATATCAGCCAAGTACTTTGGAACATGTATCCCAAAAGTTTAAGTCAAGACAGACTAGTTGCGAAATGACTAGCTCCCAAAACTTGCTATTTTTGGACATACACCTACTGGAAAAAATGAACAGTGCTCTCAACCTGGTAGTAATTAGACAAATTCCTTTTGGGCATATCAAAAAGACTTAACAAGCTTGCTATTCCAAGTTAAAACACTTCAAATGATGGACTGAGCACTGAGAACAAGTTTCATCAATTTCTGGAACATTCCCACAATTCTCGGGGCTCTGTAGAGATAGACCAGTGAGCAGTAAAATGCATATATCTCCCAAAATATTAGTTCAATGACCATGCAAATTTATAGGTACAAACTAGACAGTAAGAGATATTCAAGGCATTTTAAAACACTGAAAAAGGTTCAGTAAAACTCACGATATGACCTTCTGAAGGCACTGCTCTGAGTGAGTATAGCAGAGAACAAAACAGAGAAGTAGATGATAATAAATGTATAGATTCACATATGATTACAACCACATTGGCAATGAATCTTTGCACAATGGGAGTAGAATGATAGAGCTATGGAGTAAGCTCTTCAATCTCTACAAAATGACATGAAGTGGTCACGTACAAGGCTTGCTAATCGCCTCTTCCTTCTTGCTCTTTTTATAGCGATTCTTGGAGGGAGTTTTGAATTCGAATTCGAATGGCTCCACCTAAAAGTGATCCCCAAAGTTAGGAGATATTCCCTCAGCTCAAAAATTCGTGATTTTGGTAGTTATAGCCACGAATTCGCTTTTACATCATGCATGAGGTAAGCCATCCTTTTCCTTTTTTTTTTTTTTTTTCAAATACAAGAGATAAAAATGAACTCTTTTACAAGAGGTGTTCACATGACTACACATGTGACTTACAAATGAGAATAATATCAAGCATATCAAGCATGTAGGCTTGGGCAAAATGCACCAACACGAATGATAAAGTGTAGGACTCTAGAAGTGTAGGAATGATAAAGTGTAGGACTCTAGAAGTAAATAAGAAGATCAACATGACAAAATAGAGAGAGCTACAAGTTCTAGAAATCAAGAGCAAATGCCAAGATGCAAGAATGTGGATCATGTTAGATATACTCAATACTCCACTTGCAAGTGACTACAAATGATCCATGATACTCTAAGTTGTACGGCTCCCTTTTTGAGGAGAAGCTAGTATGAGAGACCAAAAATTTGCGATGAGGTCTACATGAGACCAACAATAGTTATATATGATATATGTGAGTCTAGTCAGAAGGCTAGCTAGGTCATATACTTTAGTCACATCGAAATTTCAAAGGTATGATAATGTAGTCAACCAATCTAGAATTACGGTGTTGGATCTGGAAGTCCGATATAGTGGAAGTCTGGTTCGGTGGAAGCCCTATCTGATGGAAGTCCAGTGCAGTGGAAATTGGGTCCAGTGGAAGTCACATTTGGTGGAAGTCGGGTCTGGTGGAAGTCTGGTCTAGAGGGTGATTAGTCCAGAGGTTTAGTCAATCCAGTAATTTTGTTATTTGAGTTGTTCCAAAATTACAAGATATTCTAACATTTATGCCTAAAATATACCATTAGGTGGTCCCATAGATCATGGATAAATCAAAGGATTAGGAAGAACTAGTCACTAAGGAGAAATCACAGATACACACACTATAAAGCCCTTTGTCTAGATTCTATCTATATCAGCATTGAAGCTTCATAGTGTATATTACTATTGGCATTTTGAGATTTTGATTTCTCTATCTCTCTATGTGTGCATATTTTCTTTTATTCTTTTGTACTTCTAATTACTCTACTTGATGATCCAATTTCCCTGCATTATTCTGGATCGTTATATTTTTTAACATGGTATCAGAGCAGGGGAGATTTTGAGTATTGAAGAAGCAAAAATGCAAAAGTTACAGAGGTCTTCAAATGACTTAAGAGAGAAGATGTCGAGTGGTGTGTCTTCATCTACTATTGGGAATCAAGGGGATTTATCAGGAGTATACAAAACACAAACTAGAGTAGTAATAATGCCGGCCATCCAAACATTATGATACGACCTCCAACATTCACAGAAGGTAAACTCAATGGTACTAATTACACCCTGTGAAAATTTAAGATCACTTCCATCCTTTACTCCTATGAGCTACTCGAGACTGTACTTGGGATTGACTATGAGCCCCAAGAAACACCTGACTCAAATAATCCTAGTTAGATGATTCCTCTTGATGCTGATCTTTTATGTGCTTGGAAGTGAAGGAATGCAGATGCACTCTGTACTCTAGTGATAAGTATATTTGAGAGTGTTCTGACTCCTATTCAGCACACCACAAAGGCTTGTGAGGAGGCTTGGAACATATTGAGAAATCAATATGAAACTCAGAATCAGATATGGATTCAAAATTTGGAGAATCAACTAGTAATAGAAAGGCTTGTTGATGGGGAGAATGGTGAAGTGTTTATCACTCGCATAAAGAATCTACGGGATCAAATGGTGAGAGCAGTTGTACCAAAGTCAAGTGACGAGCTAGCTCGGCATTGTCTATGAATTTTTCCACCAAAAGTTTGATGGTCTGGTGCAAGATTACGACCACTACAACATGCTATAGAGATGACTTTCCTCCCAACCAAATGCCTCTATATATAGCTCTCTCCAGGGGACTACCTTCTTGGGTAGATGGATACTAACCATCCATGTGTCACGCATATAACTACATGTGCGCCAACTGTCTTAGTTAACCAGAGTTAACTCAAGTGGATGCTTCTAGAAGGCTCTAGAGCTCTTTGGGCAAAACTCTCTCCCCATGTATCCCATGGGAATTGAACCCAAGACCTCCTCCTTCACATCCTGAGTCTTAACCATTAGGCTAAGTGGATCACTTGGTTACAAGACTAAATGACCTTCTAGTAAGTCTAGATCGAGAACTTTGATCATACATATGAATGACCAAACGATGTCCGATTTCAGATCTGTCTAAACCGATCGGACCCTTAGATCATAGACTTACTTTATTACATTCTCTCCCCCACTCTTGGAAAATACTTTTCTCTTTGAGAAGTTAAAGTCCTGAGTCATCTAGACTTAACTCATAGCAAGTTTATGTATCTTCAAAGTTTAAATTGGTTGAACCGAGTTTTAGTTCTTTCTTTATGCTTTCTGAATCTTTTGGATTTGACTTAGATACGGTATTTGATTCTTTTCATAAAAATCAAGGGTTAGCCGAATAGAATGAAGTAGCTAAATTAAACATCCTAGATAGATTATCTGTAAAAGAACCTTTTCAACCATCGAAAGATGATAAGTTCAAGATTGAGGTATTCATTTTAATTTGCTTCAAGTTATAGCATAAATGATTTCATAGAGTCCAGTATACTCTAGAATAGAGAAGTTAGGAATTGCTCAGCAGATTGATGATTCCCAAGAAGTTTTAGCTCAAGTCTTTGAGAAAAGTGTCCTACATTGGACAATATTCATTTTCAATTTGAATTAGCCAAGTTATAGTATGGTTGACTCAAAGAAACTGGTAAACTTTCTCCTACATTTTACATACGATTTTTAAACTCATTAGGATAAAGTAGTCCCTAGTAGAGTTAAAAAAAATCAAGTAACTGTTGGATAAAAGTAAACCATTGAACAAACATCTAAGTAAGATTTTTGGGACAACCAAACTTCAAGTTCTCCAAATCAAATTCAAGTGAATCAAGAGTTCTCAAAGTCTTGATTGGGATAAGAATCCCACCCTAGTTACTAAGTCCATGCACTAATCATGCCTAGAAATGGACTAGTAATTTGAATCTATCCAGTTCGCATGTTTGTGCCGAGATTGCACCTAGTAAAAACTTTGAATCGACTAGGGATCTTTGTAGATCCACCCTTATTATTCATTCACTACTTTGTACTTTGACCTGATTATCAAAGTGCAAAGCGAGACAGTGTTTTGAATCATTTGGGTAGGGATGTCACCATAGAGATGAGACATCTTCTTCAAGTTTTAGAACATGATCATGTTCTTCCACTTTTAGAACATGAGGCCCGGGGTTGCCTATAGTATATATAGCTATAATTTTTGAGGAAGAAAATATTTTCCAAGGGGGGAAGAATGTAATAAAGTAAGTTTATGATCTAGGGATCCGATCGATTTAGACAGATCTGAAATTGGACACCGTTTGGTCATCCATGTGTATGACCAAATATCTCGAGTCTAGACTTACTAGAACGTCCATTTACTCTTGTAACCAAGTTATCCACTTAGCCTAGTGGTTAAGACTCAAGGATGTGAAGGAGGAGGTCTTGGGTTCAACCCCCATGGGGTACATGGGCAGTACCAATGCAAGATTAGGACCATCACCACATGCTAGAGAGATGACTCTCCTCCCAACCAAATGCCTCTATTTATAGCTCTCTCCACGAGACTCCTTTCTTGGGCAGGTGGATACTAACCATACATGTTTTCAAACATGTAACTACATGTGTGCCAAGTGTCCCAGTTAACTAGAGTTAACTCAAGTGGATGCTTCTCGAACACTCTAGAGCTCTTGGGCAAAACACTCTCCCCATGTATCCCATGGGGATTGAACCCAAGACCTCCTCCTTCACATCCTTGAGTCTTAACCACTAGGCTAAGTGGATCACTTGGTAACAAGAGTAAATGACCTTCTAGTAATTCTAGACTCGAGATCTTTGGTCATACATACGAACGACCAAACGGTGTCCGATTTTAGATCCGTCTGAACCAGTCGGACCCTTAGATCATAGACTTACTTCATTAAATTCTTTCCCCCTTGGAAAATATTTTTGTCCTCGAAAATAGAGCTATATACCTACTATAGGCAACCCCCAAGCCTCATGTTCTAAAACTAGAAGAACATGGTCATGTTCTATGTTGAAGAAACACTCACTAATTGGACATATATTTGAAGGTCAAAGCTTTAGAAGAAAACAACATGCCTATGTGAAGGGACAAATTCACAAGTGTATTATATTTGTAAAGTTAGTTCACTTTATTTCTAGAAGTTTTTTAAAAGTCACGAGAATGAGAAAATCTATATAAGTTAGTTTGTATCAACTGACGCGATGAGAGTGAAGAGAGAGGGAAGACAATGATAGAGTGAGTTAGAACTCAATTTGTATGATGAGAATAGTCGGGCTTCTCTGCATGAGAAAGCACCTGTGTATTTCTAAGTTTTCATAGTTATGAGAAGAACTAAGTAAAGTTCTGTGTATGAGCCTCTCTCCATCATCTCCATGATTACCTACTCTGTGATGAGTTAAAAAGATCAAGTTCTCCAAGCAACTCGATGCCTGGCATCGAATCTCTGTTGATAAGTCATATTTTCATTTATCTTTCTCATTCAGTGCTAAAGTGTTTGCAAATTGTGAAGTTGTTGGAGCAACTCGATGCTTGGCATCGAATTCCAGTTGATAAGTCATACTCTAAGTGTGCATGAAATCACCTATTGTTTTGGTATCCAAAAGGTCAAGGTTTTATGCGGGAAGTCAATGCCTGGCATCGAATCCCTGCTGAAAAGTGGCTAAAAACACCCCAAGTTGATGCCCGGCATCGAATTCTCCTTGCAAGTCGATGCCAGGAATCGAATTCTAATTTTAGATAGACGGTTTTTACTATAACAAGAAAGATTTCCAATTTTGGTAGTTATACATAGTCATCTTGTGAAGGCCATAACTTGAGTTCTAAAGATCCGTTTCATGCATATGATAGCTTATTGGAAAGCTCTACTCTTCTAGTTTTAGCCTATAAACGATCGTGGAGAAATAATATTTGAGCTAAGAGAAATTAGTAAAATACTGAAGGTATGTCATTTTAGTGACTAGGAATTTCTGTAGAAGCAAAGTTCTCACTTTAGGCTATCATTTCTCAAAGTTTGGAGTGGCAATGAGTTACTGGTGACCATAGAGGTGTTCTAGTGTCACATTAATTCATTTCTTGTGGTGTTTTACACATCAACATTCTAAAACCGGAAGAACATGTCTCATCGCTGTGGTGGCATCCCTTCCCAAATGATTCAAAACACTGTCTTGCTTTGCACTTTGATCAACTGGTCAAAGTACGAAATAGTGAATGAATAAGAAGGGTGGATCTAAATAATGTTTGGCCTAATTCATAGTTTTTTTCTAGGTGCAATCTGGGCACAAACATGTGAACTAGATGGATTGAAATTACTAGTCCATTTCTAGGCATGACCGATGCATGGACTTAGTAACTAAGGTGGGATTATTATCCCTCGCAAGACTTTGAGACCTCTTGATTCATTTGAATTTGTTTTGGAGAACTTGAAGTTTGGTTGTCCCATACATCTAACTTGGATGTTTGTACAATGGTTTACTCCTACCCAATAGTTACTTGATTTTTTATCATGGCTAGAGGACTACTTTGTCCTAATGAGTTTAAAAATCCTATGTAAACTGTAGGAGAAATTTTACCATTTTCTTTGAATCAACCATACTATAATTTGAACAATTCAAATTCAAAATGAAAATTGTCCAACTTAGGACACTTTTCTCAAAGACTTGAGCTAAAAGTTCTTAGGCATTGTCAATTTGATAAGAATTCTTAACTTCTCTATTCAAGAGTATATTGGAATCTAGGAAATCATTTATGCTATAACTTGAAGCAAAATCAAATGAATAATTCATTCTTGAACTTGTCATCTTTTGATGTTTGAAAAGGTTCTTGTACAAAACATCTATCTAGGATGTTTAATTTAGTTACCTGGTTCTATCTGTCTAACCCTTGACTTTTATGAAAAGAATCAGATACCATATTTGAGTCAAATCCAAAAGATTCGGAAAGCTGAAAGAAAGAACTAAAACTCCGTTCAACCAATTCAAAATTCAAAGATACATAAACTTGCTATGAGTCAAAGTCTAGATAGCTCAAGACTTTAACTTCTCAAAGATCTATTTCAACAAGGTATTGAAGCATTTTTCCTATCCTTAAGAGAAATACGCTACATTCTCAAAAAGATTAAGAGCAAGTCTAAAACATCATCCAACCACAAGATACTAGTGTGATTACCAACATCAGTGTGTCGACCCACTCAAGTTCTGTTGATGCGTTTTTACTTAAATAATGCTTCACTGAGACTAAGTTCATGCCTATATTCAATCTTTATGACTTCTTACTGGGAATGTAATTCTTGTATATTTCTTTGAGTCAAAAGAGTGAATTTACAAAGTTACACTAGGAACTTGGTGCTTGACTTAGTCAATCTATCCCTTAGTTGAAAGGATCATTTCAATGTCAAAGTCCTACTATTTAGAAATTTATTAAATATTTCTAAATCAACACTTTATCCTGAAGTGTTCTAAGAAGATCTTGGAGCTTACTTAATTCATATCTTCTATTTCCTTGATCTTGAAGTTATCTTAAAATATCTTTAGATACTACTTCTATCCTCCTTTAATGTAAGCCCCATCTTTGCCCTTGAGGATCAAACCTAACTTCAAGTTCAATCTAGGACTAAAAGACAATTATCATTCCATGGTGCGATGTCCCATACCATCTTCCCTACATCAATATGAGTATAAAATCTGGTGTCCCATACCACCCTATTTTATATTCACATTAATGTGTAGGTGATATTTATCCTAAAGTCAACATCTTTTAATAGAGTATGTTCTTACTTCAATTCTTTACGAGAATATTGAAGTTTTAGGCATTAACTCTAACTAAATTTTTTAGGTTTTGATCCCTTCACATGATCGTTTCACGATCTTGTGCTTTCCTTTGGGATTTTGAAAACCTTTTGATGGAATATTCATTCTTCTTTGCTAGGGTTTTCAAATGAAAATCAATCTGAATTCCAAGTACTTGAATTTTCACAAATTCAAGTTCAATTGGTTTATCCTTGAACAATTTGTAGTGACAAGAGCTTTTGACTTCTTGTCTTTAGATTCCTTTCTTACTGATGCTTTAGGTACGTACCCCGAGGACTTTATATAGGAATCTTTCTACTGCTTAAACCTTAAGCATCCGTTCATGCTCTCTGGATTTGTACCAAAATCCCTTTAAGGATTGGCAAACATTAAGTTTTACCTTACATAGAATTAAGTACTGTCTTCACGGTTGCAGACTACATTCTTGGAATTTCTTCACTCTGTTCAGACTTGGAACATCTTACTCTTTACACATTTTTCCATTAGATAAATGGAACTTGAGTGAATAATTCCCAAAAGGAGTTTTATTGCCAATAGTTGGGCAATCTATAGAGTAGTTCGAATCGCATATTCTTGGACAATCATGGCCAAGCTTGATCAAGTCTAGTGGACCTTGTGACTAAAATAAAGACTTGGTCTTTATCTTTAAGATCTCATTTTTTTGATGCAAGCTACATGAAAGCATTGAATGAAGCAAGTATCGAAATGAAAACATCAACTTAGAAAATACTTATCTCCAAATAGAGCTATGTCCCTCCCTTGATCCTTGTGAAGAGCCATTCTCCATCCTTTGGTCCATGAGAAAGACTACATACTCCTCCTTGAAGTCCATTGCTTCACCTTGTCCTTTTTTTTGGAGAAATGAAGCCTTCATTGGACTAGCTTGTCTTAGCCCATCCTTTGCTTTCAGAGAATGTGTGGATGATGCTTCTAATGAACTAGGTGTGAATTGAAGCAAAGAGCTCAAAAGACAAAGCTCTTTAGAGGTCAAATCAACGAGGAGCAATCCGCTTCACTTAGCTTCATCAGCTCATATTCACTTTCGATTATAGCACAAAAGAACAAGTCCAAAGAAAAATAAGGCTTGAATGCTTGTTGGCATATGGAAAGGGATGGTTGCAACAGAGATCTTTAGAAGATTTATTTTTCTGCTACCCACTAATATGGATGTCTATAGGTTGGATAGTTGGTTAGCCCAAACATGGATAGAAAAATAGGCTAGGTTGTGGCTAAGGGGACTTGTGATCGAATCTTGGGTATCGCATCACACCTCCGATCAGATCTGCACTATATCTAGTGGCAATAGGTTTTATTCCCACACTCTTTTCTAGATTATGTTATGTGAGAATCATCTAGTAAATCATGTAGTATGCGTGATGGCTAGTGGGATTGTTAGTTCAAGCAGCAGGTTCCCGTCGACAATTCATGGGTTCAAGTCCCTTGAACTATCTAAAGCTATGTTTATAGCTGCTTTCTGTTGCTACTTCATGCTCAAGAAAAATATAGACGCCATACAGATCGGGGCCATAACAGTACGCATCGTCTTCGTCGACGCCAGAAGATATTTGTGGCATAACTTCATTTTCTGCTACTTGTATGTCGGAGAGAAAAATAAAAGTAAATGAAAAAAAAACAGAATTTTCCACTGAGGTGTTGAGCGGTATGGATAGCTATGCGGATAACCCTATCAAGGAGATGAGTTGAATCTAGGAAATATCTCCTTTTGCTTGTGCTTAAGAGCTTTTGCAAGTACGCTTGTCAAAGAATAAATGACAGCTAATTAACAATGTGATAAAGAACTTGTTGTTGTGGCTAAGGAGACTCTCTTGAACTGCAAGGTTGTGGGTTCAAGTCTAGTAAGCAGGGCATTTTGTTTTGCTACCAAAAGCATGGCTCACATGTGCCACAAACAATCAATATAAAAATTGATCAACCAACATAACAACACGCTAGAGGCTTGCTTAACTCAGTGCCTTCCTACAGCAAGGATCGGAGTTTGAATCCTGTTGCCTGCATGAAAACTTCACCAATTTGTTTTTACAGTTCTCTGTAGTAGAGTTTGACGCAAGCCAATGAAAGTACATGATTTCAAGATAGTCCGATGAATGTGAATGCCTTTGCTTCCTTGGTTAGGAGATGAGCTCCCCACTTGTAGATAGGGGGTTTGATTCCTGCTTCCTCCTCAAGATGAAGCTAAAATCCTTTTTAATCCTCCTTTATGCCTCTCTCACCCCACCAAATCAAACTCGTATTTGATCTGCAAGACACTCGCGAGCAAAAAAGATGGCCGCCCATGAGTTTTTGATAACAAAGATGATGAAACATTGGTGATGGATTGATGAAATGAAGCTCTACATCTAATGATAATGATGAACCACAAGGTCACCATGGAAGCTTGCCTAGAGCTCTAATACCAATGCAAGATTAGAACCACCACCATCTGCTAGAGAGATGACTCTCCTCCCATTCAAATGCCTCTATATATAGCTCTCTCCAGGGGATTGCCTTCTTGGGCAGGTGGATACTAACTATCCATGTGTCAACCATGTAACTACATGTGCACCAAGTGTCCCAGTTAACCAGAGTTAACTCAAGTGGATGCATATAGAAGGCTCTAGAGCTCCTTGGGAAAAACACTCTCCCCATGTATCCCACGGGCATTGTACCCAAGACCTCCTCCTTCATATCTTTCAGTCTTAACCACTAGGCTAAGTGGATCACTTGCATACATTGGAGAAGAAGAGCATGTCGATAAGTGACTACACCTTGAAAATCAAAAGCATATGTGAGTCACTTGCACCTATTGGTGTGAATGTAGATCATGATGATAAGGTGGATATTCCGAATTTTCTGATTTGGTATCCATGCTAATTATTGAAGAAAAGAATCTTGGTAAGGATTCAAACTCCCAAGCAAAGCCCAATTTTAAGCACGTATTCTACTCTAGCAGAGGAAGAGGAAGAGGTAGAGGTTTCAGAAGTGGAAGAGGAAACACTAACCAAGACCAAGGTCAACAACACAATCATGCAGGAGGAAGAGGATATTTTCAAGGCAGGGGGAGCAAAAGAGGCCACACAAATTTCCAAAGAAATGATTTAGGTAATGATAGTAAAGGATGCTCAAATTGTGGTAAACTTGGATACTTTGAACATGATTGTAGGTTGAAGAATCAAAATAATAGAAGGCAGTAGAATAACTATGCATCCACAAGTGTAGATGATTTTGAGAAGCCGTTCATGGTTCAACATCACATAATGAATATGATGTCTGCTGGTGTTTCAAAATTGAATGATAATCTCTATTATGTTGATTCAAGTGCTTCAAATCACATGACTAGTCATGCATAATGGTTTAGTAGTTTGCAAAAATTGCGAGTTCCTGGATATGTTGAGAAAGGTGATGATACATCGTATCCTATTGAGCATATAGGAAACATAGCATTGTCTATGGAGGATGCTTGCTGATGTGCTGTATGTTCCAAACATAACAAAGAATCTGGTTTTTGTTGGACAAATGGTTGACCAGGGTATGCAAGTCAGGTTCAATGCTGATGGGTTATATGTAGAAGAGTACAAACAAGGTTGACGATTGATTACCGAAGGAAACAAAGTGGATAGGATGTTCACCTTACATATGAAAATTTTTGAAATGAATGCAGCCATGTTTGCAAAAAGGTGTAGGAGTTATTGTTAATATAGAGATCTGGCACAAAAGAATTGGACATGCAAATCCGCAAAGGCTAAAATTGATGCAATCAAAGGAGATCATTCATGGACTACCAAAGTTCAAGGTTTCAGAGATGCAAAAGGTATGTGCAGCATGTCAATTTGGTAAACAGTCAAGGTCATCATTTCCACATGACAAGCATGTTAGTGAGAATGTGCTAGAAATAGTACATATATATGTGTGGGGTCTTGCAAAGACCACATCTATGGGCGGTTGCAGGTTTTATGTTAGTTTCATTGATGACCATACACAAAAAGTGTGGATATATTTCATGAAAGAGAAGACTGAGGTATTCACTTACTTCCAGAATTTTAAAGTTATGGTGGAAAAATACATAGGGAAGTATATTCAGACATTAAGATCTGATGGAGGAGGTGAATACATGTCAAATGAGTTCAACAATTTTCTTAAAAGTCATGGAATTCGACGTAAGTTTTCATGCAGATACACACCACAACAGAATGGCTTTGCTAAACAAAGAAATAGACACACTGCAAAAGTAGCTAGAGCCTTGATGGCTGAGAAGAATAGGCCTCATTGTTATTGGGGAGAAGCTGTGCATACGGTTGTATACATCATGAAAAGAACTCCAGCTGCTACTGTAAATCAAGTTACACCGGAAGAGAAGTTTACAGGTAAAAAGCCAAACTTATCACATATGAAAGCATTTGGCTGTATTGCATATGTACATGTTCCAGATGAATTGAGGACAAAGCTTGATCCAAAAGCACAAAAATGTATCTTCATTGGGTACTCCCTTGAGCAAAAGGGATATAAATGTTATAACCCACTCACATGATAGGTGAAGAAGAGTAGAGATGTGGTATTTGATGAGATTTCAAGATTCTATGCAGATGCCAAAGAAGGACTGAATCTTGAACCAAATGACAAAGAAAATGCTAAAAAATCAAGTGTAGAATCTGACGTTTTGAGTGGTTTTGTACAAGTCTAAGTCTATAGCTTATTGACCTCTCTAAAAAGTTTCATCTTCAAATTGTGATCAGGCTGAGAGAATTGAGTGTAGGAACATTTACATGTGTAAATGAAAAGAAGAGAAGTTACAAGAGGTGCAAAATTCGATGCTAATGTTTTGGTCAGTTCTCCTTCCACAGTGTAAAGTTTTGAGCAAGCAAGCACTCATTCTTTTAGTTAGAAGGTAAGCTACCTATGGCTAAAAGCATTTGCATAAAGGGTTCTAGATTGAGAGAACCAAGTGTTAAAAGTTACAGGTGTCTAAATCAACTTCTCAGAAGAACAATTTTAGACATAGGTGACTTGTTAAGCTCATTTCTCAAGATCTACTGAGTCTTTTGGAATGATTTAACTTGGAGAAGGTGCGAAAACTATAGGCAATAGTGTATGTAAAGTTTTATCAAAAACCTTACACATTTGATAGGTCAATGAGAGAGATATGTGTAGCAGACTTTCTGTAGAGTCATCTTCTTCATAGTTTATCCAAAATCTTTATAATTAATCATTAATCCTCCAAATTAGTGAATGTTTTGAGTTACTCTTGATATAGAGGTGCTCTAACTTCAAGAGTAGCTTGTTCTTTTGGAGATTAACACTCTCCATCAGTGGTATCAGAGCAGGAAATATCAAAATTGAAGAAAGGAGCATCCCGACTGTTGCAATCATAAAGAATTCAACATCTGAAGATTCAAAAGGTGAAAGCTTGAGAGCAAAGCTTGAGAAGGAGGTCATACGACATCAAGAAAGACAAAAGGAGTATCATTCAAAGTAAAGGTACATCTATTACTCATAAACTTTGAAGAATTCAATACACAAGTGAAGAAAGGATGGGAGATTCCCTTCAGATAGAGAAGTTGGATAGAGAAAACTATCCAGCATGGTCAATGAGGATGGAAGCTCATCTTATGAGCAAAGACTTGATAAGTTATATCACATGTGAAGAAGAAAAGCCTCAGTTCAGAGATCCTAGTGTTCCAACTAGGGAGGAATTATCAAATTTGAAGACTTGGATGAAGAAAGATGCTCAAGCTAGGAGCATTATCTACATCGTAGTTAATGACTACTTGCTACCTCACATTAGAGGTCTTGAAAGTGTAAGTGATATATGGAATGCTTTCGAAGAGCATTTCCAAAACACCACAAAGTCAAGGAATGCATCTTTGTGGGCAGAATTTACCACATTTAAGAAGAAGGCCACTCAATCCATCTCAGATTATGTAACAAGGATGAAGGACATTGCAGATGTATTAGGAGCAGTTGGTGAAGATATTGAGGAGGATAAATTGGTAAGGCAAATTCTCACCCAGATTTAAGAGGTGATGATAAATGGAAGCCATTCATTTTTTCCACTGAATTATCACTAGATCATTTTACTCCTGACCTAAATCAGTTGCTAGGACACATGCTAACCTTTGAGCAGGATGTCAAAGGTGAAAGTGATAAAAGTACAGGTCATGCAATGTATTCAAAGGATAAGAAGAAGAATATCAAAGGGAAGCAACAAGCAAATGAAGATGAAGGTACAACTAGCCAAGCTAACTTCCTAAGAGGAAGAGGAGGTGGCAAAGGTAGAGGAAGAGGGAGAATTAATAAAGATGGAGTCAAAGCTTGCTGGATTTTTGGTAAGACAAATCATTTAGCTAATGATTGTTGGCATAATACTCAGAATAATGCTGGATATAATCAGAACTTTAATTCAAGAGGAAGAGGTGGCAGAAATCAAAGAGGTAATTTTAGAGGTAGAGGTTACTTTGGAAGAAATGTAGGTAGAGGATTCCAAAGTCAACAATACAACAATACCTACTACAATTATGCTTCAGATCAGAAGGAGGATTCAACATTGATAATGAATGCAACTTGTGAAAGGCAAAGTGAGACCAAAGAGTCTTCTACATTGACTCAGGGTGTAGCAATCACCTAAGTGGCAACATAGCTTTGATGACTGATTTGGAGAATAAGATAACTAATCATGTAGTTCAAACACGTGACAATACAAAGCACAATGTGAAGTCAATTGGATCAATGAAGGCCAAGGATGGAAGTACTCTCTTGAGTAAGGTTTTGTATGTTCCTACAATTCCAAAGAATTTGATAAGTGTAGGATAAATTGTTGAAAAAGGTTATGAAGTTAGGTTCACTAATGAAGGAGTGTTTGTGGAAGACCCTAGCAATGGGTATAAACAAATTGTTTCAGGGAAGAAAGAAGGAAGATTGTTCACATTGAAGATCCAAGGTAATGTTGGTCATGCTTTGTTAACTTATGGAGGACATAAGATCTCTGGGTTAGATCTTTGGCACAAAAGGCTTGGGCATTTCAATGAAAGAGGTATTAAAGATATGGTTAACAATGGTTCAGTGCTTGGATTGCCTAATGTTGTAGGTCAACATATGACATACAGATGTGAGGCGTGTCAATTAGGTAAGGCTCATAAGCAATCTTATTCCAAGCATGGTTTTATGTATTCAGAGAAGCTTGAATTGGTACACACCAATGTGTGGGGACCATCAAAAGATTTTAGTATCAATGGTTCAAGGTATCCATAGCCACCTATCTGATCAATAGAGTCCCATCAAAAGCATTATATGTGATGACACCTTATGAGACATGGAATGGAAGAAGACCTACCCTTGATCATTGTAGAATCTTTTGGTGCATAGCATATGCACACATACCTTCACAAATCAGAGGCAAATTAGATCCAAACACAAAGAAATGCATATTCATTGGCTATGAATTTAACCAGAAAGGTGAAGATGATTGTAGGAAAATAATGTTGAGAGTTCCGTGCTCCACCCTTTTGTCCCAACTCACTTTTATTCTCATACAAGCACATATATCCCACATGCAAGGGAATTCTCCCAAACTCCATATATGCAAGGCCTCCCTTCATTCCTCACAAGCCATTCCACTCTAGCTCATTGCCAAGAGTGTGCTTCCACTCCTCATGGAGTCTCCATGCTCATAGAGCATCTTATGTAAGTCATTTCCATTTCTATTTTAACTCATTCATCATGTTTTGTTATCTATTGTTCCTTCCTCCTTAGCTTGTTAGATGTGTGCATGTGAGTAGATTAGGAGTAATGATTCTTCATTTCAACATGGTATCAGAGCATAGGTATTGTTTTGATAGCATTTCAATTTGATTTTTGTTTTCATTATCTGCATTAGCATGTATTTCTTTGTTAGCATGTATTTCTTTGTTACTCCCTCCCTCCCTCCCCTATTTCTTTAATAAGAGTGCTTATAAGTACTATTTTCATTTTCATTAAGCATATTTATCATCATAGTATTTCTTTTCTTTTATTCATTAGGTTCTATCCTCCTAGTTCTCTCTCATCTTTTGTCATTAAGCTCATAAAATGTTAAAGCTCATAAAATGTTAGATCGTTATCATTGCATTTTCGAATAAAATGCTCTAAGCAAAAGCTAGCATGAGAACTCGTCCACGAAAGAATGCTTGTCATAGCTATGTCAACAGAAAGCAGTGCTATGATCATGGAGTGGTTATGAGAAGCCACAAACTTACACCACTACGTTGTCGCTTCAGTGGATTGCTTCTATTCTTTAGTAGAAAAATATTGGGAATAGTCGGGAAAAAGAAATGTGGGACAGAACTAAACTACACTTGGACTTGGTCGAATTCAAAGACTCGAAGGGCTTTTCTTGGTCAAATCTCCAAGCAGGCGAGGACATGAGGAAAGCTAGACTTGATAGATGCTACATTTCTTAGAGTTTTAATCATCAGTGGGGCCACCCCTCCCTCTCGCAACGCACCGACCTCACCATCTCTGATCACTACCCGATCGTCATCACTTTTCAACCCCCCACCAAGATCCGTAAGGCTCCGTGGTTCCATGCTAGTGTGCCCTCCTTCTCTCTCCCCTCCGTCCATCAAGAAATTTCTGATGTGTGGAAGGAGGCATTCGCCACTGGCTTGTCCCCAGCCAAGTGTTGGAGAAGAGCGGTCGATAAGTCACGACAGATCATGATTAGATCCAGGAAGATGCTTGAGACTGTGCGGCAGGCTCGGAGAGAAGCTCTTTATCATAGACTCTGGCGGCTCGAGGAGGAAGTGAACAAAGGAAAATCTCAAGCCCAGAAAGGTCTTCGAAAGATCAGAGCGATGCTGAGATACGAGGAAGAGATACAAAGGAAAAATTTGCAAATTTTCTTCAAGGAGTGGTGGGCTGGCAAAGCCGACAAACCCACCAAAGAGATGTGCCGTATCCTCAAAAGGAAACACAACAGAGAGTCGATCCCCTTATTGCTAGACGCAAATGGCAATGTATGCAATACGGAAGAAGATAATTTTGGGATCATTGAAGGGCACTTCACGAGACTCCTGGGGACCTCAAACCCCCTCTCCCACCATAGAAGGGACTGTATGGCTGCCATATCTAGGGTTTCCCCCCACAGGATACCTCCCAACCTTCACTCTCTGCTTCATGCCTCTATCTCTGAAGCCGAAATCATTGAGGTCATTGATGCCCTCCCCTCAGGTAAAAGCCCGGGACCCGACGGGCTCACTAATGAGTTCTATAAATCCTTCAAGCTGACGGTTGCCACCCCTCTTCGTTTGGTTTGGCAAGAGGCACTCAAGTTTGGCGCGCTTCCTTCTTGTCTCAACAATGGCATTATTAAGTTAGTACACAAAAAAGGGGAAAAGAACAGAATAGAGAACTGGCGTCCCATTACAATGCTCCAAACAGGATACAAGATCATCGCCAAAGTCATTGCCAACAGAATCTCTTGCCACTTGAGAGCGTGGTTAAGCGAGGACCAAAAAGGCTTCATCAAAGGCAGGTCAATTTTGGAAACCATTATAGATATCTGGGAAGTTCTTGAATTTGCAAATGAGTCTAAACAAGAAGTTGTTTTCCTCAAGATCGACTTTGATAAAGCCTACGACAGGCTAGAATGGGACTATATTCTACAGTCGCTACAAGATCTTGGATGTAGTCAGAAATTCACCAAGATGATCGCGACCCTTCTCGGAAACGCATCGACCCAAATTAACATTAATGGAAATCTTTCAAAGGTGATCAAACTTAGAAGATCTATCAGACAAGGGTGCCCATTGGCTCCCCTTCTCTTTGCCATTGCCACAGAAGGGCTTAGCAGGCTGGTGGAGCATCAGGTGGAAGCGGGTAACATTAAAGGCCTTCGTTTGCCGCATGACCACAGTCAGATCACCATGAGACTTTTTGCCGATGATATGAACGCTTTTGTGCACAATGATAGTACCAGCCTTGAGACGTTCTGGAAGTGTCTTGCTACTTTTTGCGAAGCCTCTGGATCCATAATCAACCACTCTAAGACCGCCTTTAGAGCTATTGGTGGGCCACAGCCCGACCTTCTCATTGATCATGGCTGTCAAATCATTCCGCAGGGCCAAATTTTTCGGCTTCTTGGGATTCCCTTGGGGTTTGGCGTATCTATGGAACAGCGGTGGAACTGGGTGCTTGCCAAACTCGAAAACAAGCTTAACTATTGGAGAGGTATGCAAATCAATCTTGCTGGTCGTGCTATGGTTATCAACACGTTCCTCTTATCATCTACCATTTATTTCCTTTCTTGTTGGAGACCGAAAGAGCATGATCTGTCCAAACTGGATAGTATTTGTAGAAACTTCCTTTGGACGGGCGACCACAATAGGAGGGGGGTACCTAAAATCAAATGGTCCATCTGCACCAGCCATAGAGATAGTGGGGGACTTGGTATCTTGGACATTGGGTGCATGGCTAACAAACTGTCGGCCAAATGGATGATTAAGGCTTGGTGCAACGGGGAGGCCTCGTGGGCCAAGCTGATCTTCAGAAACAAAAATGAGTTGGCACTCATGGGCTTCCCAAATTGGAAGAATCTTGACATCTTGACCTTGTTGTTTTCCCCGATCCCCGTCTTCCCGAAAGGCTCTAATCTGGTGTGCTCCCTATGGAAGAGTTGGAATAAAGTCAAAAGCTTCACAAGAATAAGTGAAGACTGGAAGTGGGCTGCCGGTATCAGACAAAACGACTCTATCTGGTTTCCGATCCATGGCATCCAGAGTGTGGAATCTTGGAACATTCAAAATGCCAAGAAGTTATGGAACAAAGGCTTCAAAAAATGGAAACATCTCTAGAAACAAGACACCAACCGCTGGATCAACCTTGAGGATATTGATCCTAGCATCAACATTTCGCACGAAGAATGGAACACGCTGCAAAGCAGATGTCTCGCCTGGGACCGACACAAAGTTCGCCTTCTCATGGGACACGACATGTCGAGCTCGCTTGGTCTCAAATGGCACAATGGGAATAGCCTATCAAAAGTCCCGAACATCAAAAAAACGATCGACTATCAGGCTAACCTCAACAAAAGGTGGTGCCTGCCATGGACGCGGCTTCGGTGGGACATGAAGTTCATGGCTATCTGGCACCCCCTCATAGAAATCAAAAAGTCTGTCCTCTTATGGCAAATCCTTCATCATGGAATCTGGTCCAACCTTAAGGCTAGCAAAATTTGTGGGATCCCTCCCTGGTGCAAACGCTGCCACCGGTCTATCGAAGATGTTTCACACATCTTCTTTACCTGCCCCAACTCCAACAGACTCTGGCAGGTGGTTGGAAAGAGAATTAGACTTCAAAAACGTCTCAGTTGGCAGCAAGCCCTGCTGGGAGAAGCAATCGGCTGCTCCGCAACTCTCTGGAACGCCATCAGAGGGGAGGTCCTATGGAAAATCTGGCGGGAAAGATGTGCTTTCAACTTCGGTGACTCCCCCAAGGAGTGGTCAATTGAGAAATCGCTGTTCCTCCTTGGCAAAAGGATTGTCAACTGTAAAAAATCCCCCCCCTTTAGGCATCATCAAGTACTCCTTTTGATCGATAACAAGCTTAAACCCAAGTCGGCCCCACATGAGGGTGATGAGAGGGTAATTAACCTTCTTTGTAATTTCATCTAAACTCGGTAAAAGCTTCCCCTGCTTTGTGGGATTTGGGGGGTCCCGTGGGCACTAGTCCCCTCCTCTTGTACTTTTATTTATTTAATTCAAGTCCGGGAGAGTAGGCTATTGCCGAACTTCCTTTATATAAAAAAAAAAAACTTTTTTTTTGGGTTGAAGGTTGTTCCCATCCTTCCAAGAGATTGAAGATCAATAACGATGAAGCCATCTTTATGAATTTCCAAGATTTTTTTATGTCTTAGAGTAGGTGGATGACCATTTTAAACTATTTCATTATCGGCGAAAACATTATAAAGAGAGCCTCTTGTAGGTAAAAATATTTCTGATCTACTAGTCTCCGCCATAGTAGTACTTTAGGAAAACGTAAAAAATCGACGTCATCCTTGTACAATATTGAAGCAAGAAATCAATACGATATTCAAACTTTTTTCCAATATTATGGAATTTTGTGATAACATAATTTTGGGTTTTGTAAGTTTCTTTAGTGATTTTTACATGCTTTATCTGTTATCGTTTATCGAGAAAAAATTTATGTATATCTGTTGTTTTTCAGATTTTATTTATAAATAGAGTTATTTTTTATTGCATCAATTTTTGTGCAATGGCATTCATGTTTTGATACATTACATTGAGTATATCTCTGTCTACTATTTGCTCTGAATTCTTCAGCATTATAATGAACTTGTTGAATCCATTTCTCTGCGTCCACTCATGCATTTGCTATACATTAACTTGGGATAGTTAGAATATAGTGTCTAGTGTTTGCATATCAATTTGTATTAAGTTTGTTTTAGCAAATCACACGTTATGAGGCTAAGAAATTGACTATGTCTACATACCTTCTTGATCCTCAAAAGTTAGGATGACCCTCCTCACCTGTTAGATTTAATTCTCATTGTATGGTGCAACTAAATTCATGAAATAAAAAAGTGAGGATGACCCTCCTCACCTGTTAGATTTATTTCTCATTGTATGGTGCAACTAAATTCATGAAATAAGATTCTTTATTAGCTATACACTTCAATTAGATGTGTGCAAAAGCTCTCTAATCAATTCATACTAGGTCATGAGCTCTGTAAATTATATTTAGACCCTCTATGCCCAAAATAGAAGGTTCTTGTCATTTCTTGCATATGCAAGTTATCTGTTTTGATGCAAACATTTGAGACTGATGCTCCAAAGCATTTTGTGGTTTCAAATACATCATTGTGAAGCTAATAAAGTCTATTAAGCATCCCTAAAGTTAGATTTGTAGGTGTAGAGGAGGATTTTTGGAGCAGTAGCTCATCTCTGGAAATTATCTCAACATGTCCTCACAATGGTATTAGAGCAATTAATCAAAATGGGAGACATATTTCCTTCATCCATAGTCAAATTGGATCAATGTAACTACTCAGCTTAGTCACTTAGAAGGACACTTACCTTCAAAGGCTCTAAAGCTCTTTGTGCAAACACTTTCCCCATTTACCCCATGGGGATTGAACCCAAAACCTCATCCTTCACATCCTTGAGTCTTAGCCACTAGGCTAAGTGGATCACTTGGTTACAAGAGTAAATGACCTTCTAGTAATTAGACTCGAGATCTTTGTTCATATATACGAGCAATCAAACTGTGTTGGATTTCAAATCCGTCTGAACTGGTCGGACGAATTTCAGACCCTTAGATCATAGACTTACTTTATTACACTTGGTCCCCATACATCTATATGGACTAGCCCCAACAGGTCTCCATGAATATATCCTTTCTTTGTGAAGGGTTCTTTGTGAGACTTATGAAATTCATAGGCACTACACTTGTAGATCATGTGTTGCTTGGATATGTTTGGTAGACCAAGTACACTCTGATCCCTATTAGTTTGCAGCTTGAGAGATCTTTCACCTATGTGAGCTAATCTTTTGTGCCAAATTTCCAACTCTGATAGAGCTTGGTGATAGTTGGCACATATAGTACTTTGCTCAATAGGTTCATGATGCCATCTAAATTCTTCCCATTGCCTATCTTCTTAGGTGGTTGCATTGTCTAAGTTTGGACTTCATGTCTATTCCTTCGATCCTCCAAGTTTGAGAGTAGAGCCACATTTCTTGCTACATGATTTGAGCAACCTAATTCTATATAGAATACATGTTTATCTGATTTACCTTGCTTCATGGCCAGGTTCATCCGAAGAAGTGAATCTTCTTGAGTTTCATCATCTGCATAGTTGTTGTAGTCTCTCCTTCCTCTATACCCTCCTTGATAGTTTTTGTTGTTGTTGTATGATTTGTTATTGTATCCATTGTTGTTGTTGACTCTACCTCTTGAGCTTCCATAGCCTTCTCTGTTGTAACCTCTACCTCTTTGGTTCTTATTTCGAAAACAATTCTCCATGATATGATTAGTTAAGCTACATATGGCACATGAAGATGAGCTTTGAGATCTCCTCCCACCTTGTCTTCCTCCTCTTCCCCTCTTGAGCCTCTACCTCTACCTACAAAGTTTTTTTGAGAGGTGCTACCTTCATCATCAGACCTCTTACCTTTTCCTTTGTTATCTTTGTTCTTATTCTTATCTATATAGAGAGTAGAGGATTGATTAACTTTTGAGTTACCTCCATTCTTTGTAAGCTTTGCCTCATGTGTGAATAGTTGTCTGATGAGAGTGTTGAAACCAGCAACTTGAATGTCCATGTAGAGTTCCATGGCTGAGGTGAAAGCTTCCCATTTGTCATCTACCTTTATTCCATTGACTACTTGCCTTACTATCTACTCCATCAATGACTTATCATATGCTTCCAAGCTAGTATGCTTTATCCTTCATTTTGGTAACAAAATCAATCATTCTTTGCTTGGGCATCTTCTTGAGTGCAATGAATTCCATCCATAGTTGATTCTTCCTTGCCTTGGTGCTCCATGATAAGAATGCTTCAAGAGCACTCCAAGTCTCTTGTGAAGTCTTACAACTCCTACTGTGTGGAAGTAAAAAATCAGAGATTGAGTCTAGAATATATGACCTTGCCTGCGCATCGTTTGAACACCATGTGATTAACCTCTCTTGATCTTCTTCTGTTGGTTGACCCTTGCTTATGAGGATTGGCATCATCTCATCTCTAGAGAGCTCAATCATATTCTATTACAACTTTAAATTACAAGCAAGAAACAAATTTAATTCGTGAATGAGGGACATGCGAATAAGATTTTTTAGTGGTGCAACAACAAATGGACATACGTAAGGACAATTTGAATGGAAGTTTCTATCTCTATGGAATAAGAGTGCTTATTGTTTGCACAAATAATTTTTTAAGATAGATAAAATTTTTGAAAAACTACGTTAATTTCATGTAATAACTCCTTGAAGATGTTTTGAAGAAACAAAATGGTACTTAATAATCCTAATTAATGTTTTGTCCCAAACTAACTTTAGTAGACTTGTTGAAATCACTTCATTTAAAATTCAAAATGCATCTTGTAGGTAAGGATCTTAGGAAGGTTGGATGGACCTCCAAAAAAAGAAATTTTAATTAGATTTGAATCTAGAAAAACAAAAACGAGATCACATATAATTATAACATGAAAGTCTAGTGGGCTCATGACGCTGAATAACACAAGTATATATGTGAGCATTCTTTGATGATGCTCTATAAAAATTATAGAGCTCCCTAATCTTTTATCGACCATATTGACCTCATATTGTAATTCAGATCCATTTAATCCCGACCTTAGGACATTGGACCAGTTTTGATTTTTGAGTCATGTTCATTATTTCTTGGTTTTGGGACATTGAAATATTATCATTTTTCTAGATTACTAATTCTTCATGTATTGGAAAATTAGTAATCTAGAAAACAAGTACAAGGATCAAATAATACTAGTTTTTCTTCTACTTATAACTTATAAGAATACTTTGGCCCACTTTTTTGCGGTACAAAATCGATTTCTAGCTCTGTCATTTTCTAATAGTATAAAGGGAAAAAGAATGGTGTTAGATTGCCTTATATTAAATAAGGAGTAGGGATCGATACCAATACAAAATATTACTATGAGGAAGCCCTTAAGCTGTTAAATATATATATTCTAATATAAAACTAGTTTTCCGAGGGAAGGAATAGTTACCTTATATAAGCTTATAATTTCCAAGAGAAGGATATAATATAAAGGTTTTGGGTTTATACCTTAGATAAGCTTGGTTTATCTCTGAACATATAGAATCTAATGGAATTAAGCTTACCGATTTCTGAGATATATACAATTTCATGGAATCAAGCTCATAGAAACACATGATTGTCCTTTCACAGTAAAACTGCTTTCAACACCATTAGTACGCACTAGGAGGCATGATAGTTTTCTTCAGAGAAAATAAGGAATACTATTTTTTGGCTACTGAACAAGAGTGTATTGATAGTTGTGGATATGTTGATGCAATATTACTTTTTAGGATGTCATAGGATGATAGCACTTAAGAAAACATTTCTGACGTTTAATTGGAAGCCTCACACTTCCTTTCTGCTGGGGATTTACATTTTACGATGATATCTTGAAATGGGTGGTTTTCTCCTCTGATTATAGTCATTTTTCAAGTTCAATCTTAGCAAAAACATAGATTCATCATGATCCTACATAAACGTGAACTGAGATAAAAACTCTCATCTATGCTCTCATCTTCTCATGGTTATCATATAGTCAATTTCTAGTGCATATTCATAGTAGAGTGCTAAGATCTCTTAAATTTGCAGCAATTTTCTATCAAATAATACTAGTTTTCATACTATCATCGTGTTACCAAGCGCAAAAGGTCAATTAGCTTCTAACATGTTATTCTGTGGAATAAAACCAAACAGATTTATATATTCATTTCAAGCAACACATCTACTACAAATAACACTGAAAAAAATGAGCGTAGGACGTAGAAAGCTAGAATTGAAGAAGACGCTAACAGCAAATAGATTTTTGGTATTCAGTCATTAAATCATTTCAAGTAACACATCTACTACAAATAACACCTCAAAAATGACCGTAGGACGTATAAAGGCGGAGAAAACATCTAAAATTGAAAGAGTACCACAAGTAATGTGCTGATTCTGGAAAAAGTGATGGCGTGGAGATGAAAAAAGCTACTCTTTCATTTATAGATGCGAATTAACTAGAAATAGCTAACGTCAATAATTAGATCTATGTTTACTCAATATTTTCCATCACCAGCACCAAAGAGAAAGTGATAGCAAAGGATTTAGAAAATCACACATAAAGTTTACAAAAAGAAATCAATAATTTTGTTTAAATACAATGTCAATGTTTCATGGAAGCTTGTCCAATGGGAGGAGAAAAAAAAAAATCACTATTGTATATAAGTGCAGCTAACTTTGTCACAGATATCTTCCTTTTGTGAGTTTCATTGTCTCATCAAATCACTTCAATGTCGCTTATTTTAGATACTGTTAAGTAAACCACTTCTAACCTGGCTATTGATATTCTTTTTCTCATTCTCTCACTCTCTCTCCATATATCTACACACACACGCACACACACACACACACATATATATATATATATATATATATATATATATATATATATATATATATATATATATATATATATATATATATATATATATATATATATATATATATATATATATATATATATGCAAATAAATAAATGCAATTTAAAGGGGATGCTAAAGGCAAATATATATATCTGGTATGCAATTATTAAATCCTTTGCATAAATTTATATATTCATTTCAAGTAACGCTTCTACTACAAATAACACTTCAAAAATGAGCGTAGGACGTACAAAAGGCGGAGAAAACAACGGGATATATTTATGTAACTTAGGTGCGAAATACAAATAGCTAACGTCATTCGTTTAGGACTGGAAAAGGGGGTCTTGGGATTGCAATGAATGTTAGTACGCATATGAAGGACGTAGAAGATATAATATGAAGGGCATAGCCTGATGAGTGTTTTGCCTACTCGACTATTTTGGTGCCATTAACTGAATTTAGAGTCATCCTAAGCTTTTTTGAATTTCACATGAGCAGAAATGGATCCTTAAACGCAATGATCTAGACGTCAAGAAAAAAAATTCATATTTGCGGAAAGAATTCATAATTGCAGAAAATATTATCAAAGAATGCAATGATCAAGACGTGAAGAGTGGTTCCATGTTTTTTTTTTAATATATATAAAAGCTGCTATTCTATCATTATAATGTATTGTATATTTTTTTGAGGAAGAGAAAAATTATTCTATCATTATAATGTATTGAATATTGTTTTGAGCAAGAAAAAAATTAGTAAAGAAACACAAAAAGTGAAATCAACAGTCTTTTTTGCCAAACTCTTTTGAGCTTCAATGGCGAAGAGCTTCCTTTATGTTCAAATGCGAATGGTGTTGTCCCCTCATCCCTTGACCAAGCCTCATGCTACCACTTGAATCTTGGATAAAAATTCTATTAATTCCACCTCATTACCTTCATGATCCAGAATTATTAGAGTCGTTATAGTGTCTAGAATATGTTTCTTGTGATGTAGTGATTTTTTCTTTGTGCAGGTGTATAGCCTTCTCTACAATCCTATGATTCAAGATAGAACAAATAGAATATGGGTTTTGGTTTCCTGACTATACGCAAACCGTACCAAATTGCATCTACCTCCACGTACTAGATTATCAACAACGAATTAGTAATAAAGAAAGGATAAAAAAGAAAGAACATGCGTCTTTATTGGTGCATTGAATATACAATAAAGAATCTTCAAACAGGCTTCAAAACTTCTCTCCTACACACAAATCTTCCACCAAACTTCTCTCCAACACACAAATCTTCCCACGTATAGAATCTCTAGCAACTAAAGTCTCAAGAAATTCGCACCGATACAATCTTGCATATATATACACACACACACACACACACATATATAAATATATATATATATATATATATATATATATATATATATATATATATATATATATATATATATATATATATATATATTTATTTATTTATTTATTTATTTATTGAATCAATAGCTACATCAAGAAATCCTAGAAAATCTAAAGTTATGTTTACATCAAACACTGTAAAGAGATTAAAGAAAGAACAATTTTTGAGATAATTATTGCAAAAATAGTCTCCATCTGTGGCAGCCTGACATTGGCATGCATTGTGGACTAAAGCCACTACAGTAAATCATTTGTGTACATGGAAAGTAGGTTAACTGCACTTTTCCATCTACATTCCTTCATGGGCCCCTATATTGTTCATTGAACATTGAAAACTTGTATATATCCTTGGCCTCTCTTCTTCTCTTGATCATTGTCTCCTCTACATGCAACTTTCTCATCCAAATTCCTCTTCCTTTTTTCTTAAATTTGGGTAGCTTTTTCCTCTTCTTTTCCTTTCCTTCGCACATGTACCCTAGTTTTTGCCTAAACCTTTGTTCTGGACACCACTTTTGTGTCAAAATCTCAGTTTGCTTCCTGCACAAACATCTTTCTTGCTTCTTCTTCCATTGTCATCTCCTTGCCCCTACAAAAACATCTTTAAAGATTTCCTCCCATCCTATTTCACATCTATGCTACTGCTTGTGTTAGCATCGGACACCTATGTAAAATGATCCAGACTTGCCAAAGAGGCAGAGCCCCAACATGTAACTTTTCGTATATAATTGACATCGTTCGGTCATCTAGAGAGAGCAGAAGGACAAAAGTCTTCAACAAGCACCGGACATGCCGAGTTGTTTGTGTTATATTGCACAATGATAGTTCGCTTCTGCATATTTTTGTGTATTACTATTTTTGGTATTCTATTTTGTTAGATTTAGTAAGTTTGGTCATTGTTCAGTGAAGTTAATTAGCTGAATAGTTAATGACTCGATAAAGTATAAACCTGTAATCTGTTCAGCATACCTTGGTTGAGATAATGTAGTCTGTTAGTGATACTATGTTAATAAGTTTGGTATACATTTTTCCGTGAAATAATTGGGAAAAACATAGGTATCGAGCATTACTGGATTCTACCAGCCCAAGAACCCCACTGACCTTATCCTCTTCCTTAACTAGGTTGAATGGTAGAGCTTAACACATGCGATCTTGTTGGGGATTGGTTACTATCAAATACATGCTCATAACCCAGCCTGGTGAGAGTTACCCAAAGTATCGTAGTGATAAACACCCTATTCAAATGAGTAGTGCATTAAGGACCCTAGAATGCAAGGAAGAAGAAGGTACAAGTTCAAAAGGAAGTAGTGCTGTAAGCAAAAGTGTGGTGTGACTCCACCATAGTGTCTCCTCATTCACGATCTACAAGAAACACCGGTGAATTTTTCAGTGATGTCGAATGAAACTTTGTTGTCCGATAAAAACTGAAGTTTCAATGAAAGTTTGGTGTCCGGTAAGAGTTCAGTGCTTCATAGTGTTTGGGGTACTCACAACGATACAGTTTCAAGCGGAAAGATACAACACATGCAGTCTACACAGATCGTCCGACTCCGAAAGATGTCATGGATATTCCAAAAACAGTAGAAGAAAAAATATCATTCTTACGAAAAACCTTCTAATACTTGTGGAAAAAAATAATATTATTAAAGATTGCAATGATCAAGACGTGAAGGGTGGTTGCATATTCTTTTTTATATATAAAAGCTGCTATTGTATCATTATACTGAAATGAATATTGTTTTGAGGAAGACAAAAATTAGTAGAGAAACACAAGAAGTGAAGTCAACAGTCTTTTTTGGCGAACTGGAATGATCCTTCAAATGCGGATGGGTCAGCCCATATTATGAATGTGAGTACGGTCATGTCTAAGAGAATATGTTCCAGACCATCGGATCAAAGGTGTTGTCCCCTCGTCCCTTGACCAAGCCTCATGCTGCCACTTGAATCCTGGATGAAAATTCTACTAGTTCCACTTCATTACCTTCATGATCCAAGATTATAAGAGTCGTTGTAGTGTCCAAAATATGTTTCTTCTGATGTAGTCATTTTTTCGCTGTGTGTTTGTGTATAGCCTTCTCTACAATCCTATGATTCGGAAAACAGGGATTCAAGCTAGAACGGATAGAATATGAGTTTTGATTCCCTGACTATACACAAACCGTACCATATTGCATAAGCTTCCAGATACTAAATTATCAACAAAGAATTAATGATAAAAAAGATCATAAAAAGAATAAAATAGAACGATAGTAATGGTCATTTAGTGAATTTCAAAAATTTACTTCTCAAAAATCTGCGCCTTTTCTTCAAGCTTCAAATCTGATCTATATTAGCTTGATCTTTGTAAATTCTTTTGATCACTTGCTAATAAAAGTTCTTGCTAATGTTAAGTAACACATATCAAGCAAAACTTTCAAGTAATAACTTCAAATTCTTTTGAATTTACTCCAACATTTGCACTATGTCTGAAATCTGAAGAATGACTTCATCGATTTGACATACCTTCACTGTTAGACTCATTTCTCCGAGTATGCATCCCGTTTCGTAAAGATCTCTTGACCAATTGTAGCTGAAGGTAGTAGCTTTAAAATGAGCTATCATTCATTAAAAACTTTACACTGTACTATCATATCTGACCTTAAGAAGATCAGGGAAAAATGCGCCAGAAAACTCGTAACTGTCAACTAACTTACACACTGATGTGAAATCACTGAGAACTCAATGTACAAGAGGAATTCGATCAATTCTTTTTACACAAACATGTATTAACTATCAGAGAGTGTGTATACAAAACGTCTTGGCCTCATTCTGCTCATAGCCATAGAAAACTCTCATATACTGAGTAGTTCATCTTCTATATCTCTCTCAGAAAAAACCCGACTGTTTCTCTATTCACTCAAGGATTACAAAATTGAGTTCACTATTATTTTTCAACTCAAATTAACTTATATAGATCTAGTTTACATACTCCTAGACTCTAATTCGTAAGTTTGGAAGTTCTATGTCAAGACTAGACTTCTAATTTTGCACTAAATTACAAGAGTGAATTTGTCCCTTCACTTAGGCTTAATTTTCCGAGTGCTTTGTCTTCACTTCTCCTTGTCTTTCTTTTTCCTTCATATATCTTCACATATTCATGTCTAATTAGTGAGTGAAGTCTCAACAACTCCCCCTCAATTACTAATTAGCATGCTCTGACTTCTTCATGTAGTCTTCTTCTCTTTTATTCCTGCCATCTCTTTGAATCTACTTGTCTTTACTCCATCCAAGCTCTTTGTCATAATATCTGAAATCTGATCTTTTGTAGAAGTGCACACCACTTCAAGCTCCTTCTCCATTACCTTTTCTCTCAAGAAATGATATTGTATCTCTATATGCTTTGTTCTTGCATGAAATACAGGATTTGCTGCAAGATATAATGAACTCATATTATCTCCATGTATAATAGGTATGCCTTGATCAATATCCAAACTTTTGAACAACGTCTGCATCCATATCACTTCTTTTGCTGCTTCCACAAGTCCTTTGTACTCAGCTTCTGTTGATGATAAAGCCACTGTCTGTTGCTTCTTTGAACACTAACTCACAAGTTTATCTCCAATGTATATCATGTAGCCATGAGTTGATCTTCTATCATCCTGACTTCCTGCCCAATCTGAATCACTATATGCTCTCAACCTTATATCTGATGTAAAAGGATAATATAATCCTTCCTTCAAAGTTCCTTTGATATATCTAAGAACTCTTTGACCTGCAATCCAATGTGGATCCTTTGTGCAATGCATGAGCTGAGAAAGAACTCCCACTGCATAGCTAAGATCAGGTCTTGTTAGTGTAGCATAAATCAAGCTTCCCACTAAAGATTGATACTTTCTCATATCTTTGAACTCTGCACCATCATATCTACTGAGTTTATGATTGACCTCTAATGGTGTTGATGCCTCTCTGCAATTCTCCATGTTAAACTTCTTTAAAAGATTCAATAGATACCTTTCTTGTGATACATATATGCCATCTTTTGCATAAGTGATTTCCATTCCAAGAAAATATGACAATTTTCCTAGATCACTTATCTTGAATTCCTTCTCAAGTAGCCTCTTCACCTCCTTGATTCCTTCATTGGAGGTACCTGTAATTATAATGTCATCTACATAAATACAAATGTAGATCATACCTTCATCTATTCTCCTGATAAGTAGACTTGCATCTGCCTTTGAACGTCGATATCCAAGATCATTAAGATACTTCACAAGTCTATAGTTCCAAGCTCTTGGAGCTTGCTTCAAACCATAAAGTGCTCTTCTCAATCTGCAAACATAATTTGGAAACTTGTAATCTGCAAACCCTTGAGGTTTCTCCATGTAAACCTCATCTGATATATACCCATTCAAAAATGCATTCTTTATATCCAATTGACTCAATGTCCATGCTTTTGATGCTGCAATAGCTATGATTGTCCTTATGGTTGACATCTTTGCCACATGACTGAATGTCTCATCATAATCTATGCCATGAGTTTGAGCATAGCCTTTCACCACCAATCTGGCTATTCTTCCATCTGCATGCTTCTTTATTTTGTAAACCCATTTGAATTCTTGGGAGAAGTACTCTCCCCCTCCATCAGACCTTATCCTCTTGAGCTTTTGACCTGTAACTCTTTCTACATAAGCATGAAAATGTTTGAAAGCTCCAAATACTTCTGATCTTTCCTTTAGAACATAAATGGTTATCCACCTTGTAGCATCATCAATGAAAAGAACATAATACCTAGACCCATTGATTGATCCTTCTTTTGTTGGTCCCCATACATCTGTATGTATGAGCTCTAGCAAACCATCATGCTTGAAACCTTTCTTCTGAAAATGATAATCTGTGTGCCTTTCCCATTTGACAAGCTTCACACTTGTAGATCATATGTTGACTTTTTACATTTGGTAGCCCTATTACAGATTGATTCTCCACCATGGTTTTAATTCCTCTTCCATTGAAGTGTCCTAACCTCTTATGCCAAAGATCTAACTCTGTAAGTACCCCATCACCATGTGTGATTAGAGCTTGACCAACATTCCCTTGCACTTTGAGAGTAAAAAGTCTACCTTCCTTCTTACCACAAACAATTTGATTGTATCCATCCTCTGGATCTTCAACAAATACCCCTTCATTTGTAAATCTGACTTGAAAACCTTTTTCCACTATTTGTCCCACACTAATCAGATTCTTTGGTATTGTTGGAACATACAAAACATTTGTTAACAAATCAGCTCCACTCCTGCACTTCACTTTTCCAATTGAATGTACATTATGTTTTGTATTGTCACCTATTTGTACTGTATGACTTGAATTACCTTCTTCCAATTCTGACAACAATTCTATATTACCTGACAAATGATTTGAACAACCAGAGTCAATATAAAATACCTTGAGATCCTCCTTCTCTGATGTACTAATTGAATTCATCATCAATGTTGTATGACTATCATTCTGTGTATCATTTGCATAATTGTAATAGGTAGTGTTATAAAGACTGATTCTGATTCCAATTTCTTCCACCACCTCTACCAAAACCTCCTCTTGAATTCTGTCTTCCTCTTTGAAATTGATTCTGAAACCTTCCACCTCTTCCTCTGCCATTATTGCTTTGATTTTGATTCGACCCTTGTTGGTTATGCCAACAATCATATGCTAGATGATTGCTCAATCCACAATTCCAGCATGCTTTCTTGTTATTGTTCTGATTACCTCTACGTCTTCCATTTCCTCGACCTTTACCTCTGCCAATACCTCTTCCTCTTGCATAATTTGCTTGAGTAGTAACCTCTTCTTCATCCTTTGCTTTACCTTTCTCACTTTTCTTCTTATTCTTTGCATACATAGATGAACTTATCTCCATCTGATTTCAAGTCTTGCTCAAATGTGAGCATTAGTCCAAGCAATTGATTCAATTCTGGCACATAATGATTTAATGAGAGTTCAGTTGAGAGTACAAAAGGTTTCCACCTTTCATCTCCTCTCAACCCTGCAAGTAATTGTGCTATCAACCTATGATCTTCAATATCCTCATCAATAGATCCAAGGCTATCTTCCAAGTCCTTCATCTTAGTGACATAATCACTAATGCTCTGATTTTGTTTTTTCTTAAATGTGGTGAATTCTGACCATAAGCTAGCCTTCCTAGCTTTAGTAGTGTTTTGGAAGTGATCTTCCAAGGCATTCCATATATCTTCAGTTGTTTCTAATCCTCTGATATGTGGTAACAAATGATCTGTGATAGTGTTATATATATAAGCCCTTGCACTTGCATCTCTCTTCTGCCATAGCTTCAAAGCTTCTAGTCCTTCCTTCCTTGGATGACTTTCATCTTCAAATTTAGGCTTTTCTTCTTCACCTGTCACATATATCATTAGATCCTTACTCATAAGTAAGGCTTCCATTGTCATTACCCAAGCAGGATAATTATCTATGTCCAATTTGTCAATAGATACATGATCTGCCATAGTCTTCTTGCTTCTGCTTCAACCTGTGAGTATACAATTAAAGAATGGTACCTTTTGTAGATCTTTACCTTTGAGAATAACTTCGAAGTACTCCTCTGATGTCTTTTGTTGTTGAACACCTCAGCTTTCACCTTCTTTAATGGAGAACTCTTCAATTCCTCTTGTATCTGCTCCTCCTTTCACTCATGAGGACCTTTCTGCTCTGATACCACTTGTTGATGTGTGAAACATCACAAGAACTAAGCTAAAGTGGTATTAGAATACCTCCATAACCATCATTAGCTTAGCAATACTCTGAACTTGAAAAACTTTACCACTGAACTTAGTGAATTTCAGAAATTTACTTCTCAGAAATTTGCGCCTTTTCTTCAAGCTTCAAATTTGATCTCTATTAGCTTGATCTTTGTAAATTCTTTTGATCACTTGCTAATAAAAGTTCTTGCTAATGTTAAGTAACACATATCAAGCAAAACGTTCAAGTAATAACTTCAAATTCTTTTGAATTTACTCCAACATTTGCACTATGTCTGAAATCTAAAGAATGACTTCATCGATTTGACATACCTTCACTGTTAGACTCATTTCTCCGAGTATGCGTCCCGTTTCGTAAAGATCTTTTGACCAATTGTAGCTGAAGGTACTAGCTTTAAAATGACCTATCACTCATTAAAAACTTTACACTGTACTATCAGATCTGACCTTAAGAAGATCAGGGAAAAATGCGCCAGAAAACTCGTAACTGTCAACTAACTTACACACTGATGTGAAATCACTTAGAACTCAATGTACAAGAGGAATTCGATCAATTCTTTTTACATAAACATGTATTAACTATCGGAGAGAGTGTGTACAAAACGGCTTGGCCTCATTCTGCTCATAGCCATAGAAAACTATCATATACTGAGTAGTTCATCCTCTACATCTCTCTCAGAAAAAACCCGACTTTTTCTCTATTCACTCAAGGATTACAAAATTGAGTTCACTATCATTTTTCAACTCAAACTAACTTATATAGATCTAGTTTACATACTCCTAAACTCTAATTTGTAAGTTTTGAAGTTCTATGTCAAGACTAGACTTCTAATTTTGCACTAAATTACAAGAGTGAATTTGTCCCTTCACTTAGGCTTAATTTTCTGAGTGCTTTGACTTCACTTCTCCTTGTCTTTCTTTTTCCTTCATATATCTTCACATATTCATGTCTAATTAGTGAGTGAAGTCCCAACAGCTCTTTGTATAGTTTTTGGACTAGTTTTGGCCGTGTCCAGACCTACTGTATGGCATAGTTAAAAATTAGGTCGCAAGGCTTATTTGAGGGCTCAAACGAACTCTGAATATTATGAAACTTTATATGTAGATACATCTAATGCTCCTCAAGCTTGAGGACTCCTTGGCTTGCACAAAATGGAGCTACAAAAAGGTGAAATAATATTTACAATGGTTTTAGTGATCAAAATCACTCGTTTTTAGGGGTTTCTTTTGAAAAATTTGACATACACTTCTTGGAGATCCTTGCTTGCTCCTTCTTCTTGTGTGTCACTTCTTTGATACGCTCCTACACCTCAATCCTGGCCTTGAATTCTACCACTCCCGCCCCCTCTCGAGTCTCTCGTCCCTAAGAGACCTTTGTTGTAGTGGGTTATGTTGGTTGCCCTCCTCTTTATGTTGTCACACCTAGCCTTGATAGTTTCTTATCCCTTTGTATACATTGCTTCCTTGGATTCCAACATGACGATGTATTTGTGAGATTTCAATAACTGCTAACTTCTCAAAAGAGGTTGACCAGGTTGATTGTGACTAGCTGCTGGCTTCGAATTGCGTCCTAGGTATTAATGTTGTCCCATTGATGTCCTCTATATCTTTCAAATATATTGTTCATAGTAGTCATGCCATGTACTCATAGCCCATAATGAATGATGTGTAAGTGTGTTCGTGCATGGGTGGAAGAAAATATGTGCCTTGTGCACGGCCTTTTAATGTGGCCCTTTGCATGCTTACTTAGGGAATGCATGGTAAGAAATATGGTGCAAAAAAAATTGGGTCTTGAACTGAGTGCTCAAGGGATGCTGACAAAGAGGTTTCCTAATCTATCATTCTTATAGTGTTGCCAAAGTAGGGGATTCTTACCATGGTAAATGGCTGGTTGATGTCTATCCCTTTGTGTTGTACTCTCATCACAGTGATTGCCCACGGGCTTTGATTGCATTGTTGATGGATGTCCTTGTTAAAGATTCACTGATGTGATTCTTCAAGCACATGATCCTATTCCTGCTTTTTCTTTTTTTCTTTCTCTCGTCTCTTATTTTTCTTTTTTTTTCTTTTTTTCTTTTTTTCTTTTTTTCTTTTTTTCTTTTTTTCTTTTCTTGTTTTTTTCTTTTTTTCTTTTTTCTTTTTTTCTTTTTTTCTTTTTTTCTTTTTTTCTTTTTTTCTTTTTTCTTTTTTCTTTTTTTCTTTTTTTCTTTTTTTCTTTTTTCTTTTTTTCTTTTTTCTTTTTTCTTTTTTTTCTTTTTTTCTTTTTTTCTTTTTTTCTTTTTTTCTTTTTTTCTTTTTTTCTTTTTTTCTTTTTTTCTTTTTTTCTTTTTTTCTTTTTTTCTTTTTTTCTTTTTTCTTTTTTTCTTTTTTTCTTTTTTTCTTTTTTTCTTTTTTTCTTTTTTCTTTTTTTCTTTTTTTCTTTTTTTCTTTTTTTCTTTTTTTCTTTTTTCTTTTTTTCTTTTTTTCTTTTTTCTTTTTTCTTTTTTTCTTTTTTTCTTTTTTTCTTTTTTTCTTTTTTCTTTTTTTCTTTTTTCTTTTTTTCTTTTTTTCTTTTTTCTTTTTTTCTTTTTTTCTTTTTTTCTTTTTTTCTTTTTTTCTTTTTTTCTTTTTTTCTTTTTTTCTTTTTTTCTTTTTTTCTTTTTTTCTTTTTTTCTTTTTTTCTTTTTTTCTTTTTTTCTTTTTTTCTTTTTTTCTTTTTTTCTTTTTTTCTTTTTTTCTTTTTTTCTTTTTTTCTTTTTTTCTTTTTTCTTTTTTTCTTTTTTTCTTTTTTCTTTTTTCTTTTTTTCTTTTTTTCTTTTTTCTTTTTTTCTTTTTTTCTTTTTTTCTTTTTTTTCTTTTTTTCTTTTTTTCTTTTTTCTTTTTTTTCTTTTTTTCTTTTTTTCTTTTTTTCTTTTTTTCTTTTTTTCTTTTTTTCTTTTTTTCTTTTTTTCTTTTTTTCTTTTTTTCTTTTTTTCTTTTTTTCTTTTTTTCTTTTTTTCTTTTTTCTTTTTTCTTTTTTTCTTTTTTTCTTTTTTTTCTTTTTTTCTTTTTTTCTTTTTTCTTTTTTTCTTTTTTTCTTTTTTTTCTTTTTTTCTTTTTTTCTTTTTTTCTTTTTTTCTTTTTTTCTTTTTTTCTTTTTTTCTTTTTTTCTTTTTTCTTTTTTTCTTTTTTTCTTTTTTTCTTTTTTTCTTTTTTTCTTTTTTTCTTTTTTTCTTTTTTTCTTTTTTTCTTTTTTTCTTTTTTTCTTTTTTTCTTTTTTTCTTTTTTTCTTTTTTTCTTTTTTTCTTTTTTTCTTTTTTTTTTTTTTCTTTTTTTCTTTTTTTCTTTTTTTCTTTTTTTCGTTTTTTCTTTTTTTCGTTTTTTCTTTTTTTCGTTTTTTCTTTTTTTCGTATTTTCTTTTTTCGTTTTTTTCTTTTTTCTTTTTTCGTTTTTTCTTTTTTTCTTTTTTCTTTTTTCTTTTTTTCTTTTTTTCTTTTTTTCTTTTTTTCTTTTTTTCTTTTTTTCTTTTTTTCTTTTTTTCTTTTTTTCTTTTTTTCTTTTTTTCTTTTTTTCTTTTTTTCTTTTTTTCTTTTTTTCTTTTTTTTTCTTTTTTTCTTTTTTTTTCTTTTTTCTTTTCTTTTTTTGAGAGGAGCAATGTCACAAAACAAGAAGAAAAATGTTAGTGTCAATAAGATAATTTACATATGTGAAATGTGTCTCATGTACCTCGGATTCTCAATTGTGTCTATGCATGGCGGTGTAATGTGGCCCTATATTAATGCATACTTTCAAAATGCATGACCTGAATGGTGCAAAAGATAGGGTTGTGCAAAGACCACATGGTTTTTCCACATCGAGGCTTCCTATGTTACTTGTAGATGTTGATGCAGTCTTTGTTGGAGGTAGCCATTGTGATGTAATCAATTGATGGTTGAATGAGAACTGCTCATTTCTCCTTATAGCCATCCATTTTAGACCAGTGTTCAGCTGCATACAAATATCTTGTGGACTCTTCCTCGTTGGATGGTTTCTTAAATTTTGTATCCTATGTGGTTGACTCTTTGGTTCTATGGGGACTATTGGTGCTTTTGGCTTCCAAATCCATACCATTTTTTATTGTCTTCTTACTATGGTTGAAGAGGTGAGTTGAACTGCTTTTGATCTTTGTACTTTGTTCAAACTCTTACTTCTCCTAGGCTTCTTTATTGAGACTTTTCTTATGAGTGAGAACCTAGGGTTTTGTGCATGTACGAGTTCCTTGGGTACCCACATATGTAATTTCACTTGTTGATCTACAACTAATTTCGTAGGCACCCAAACTTGTCTGATACCTTGTGGTTGAGCTTGTCCCTGTTTCTTCATTTGTCGTCTCGCCTGGTTGGCTTGCCTAGATGGTAATTGGTGTGGCAAAGCCGGTGGTTGCTCTCCCTTTCATACCCAAATATGCTTCATGCCCAAAGCTCCTTTCGTCTTGAATGTTGTTTGTATAATTGATATAGTGGTTCTCTTGTGCTCTTTTGCTTGCTTGTGTTGTTGAACTATGGTGGCTCCATTAGTCTTTGAAAAAGAAGATAGATCCACGTGCCTTTGAGCTTGTTCTTCCAGGATTGAGTCCTTTTGCATCATAGAGCTCTCGACACACTCAACATCGTCTTCTCGAGGATTGTCTTAGAAGAACTAAAAGAATGTATGAAACTTGGATATGTAAGCATGCGGTTCTCGAATTCTAATGTAATGCATTATTCATGTACCCAGACTCAAAGAAGTTAACTTCTTAGGTTTAGGTTGACTGCATGGTCATAGATCCCATCTTGACCCAAGACAAGTGGCTCTATAAGGTCCTCATCTTGACACAAGACAAGTGGTTCTGTAAGGTCCTCATCTTGAAGGTAGATGGGAAGTTTGACCTTGCCCAAACAAGGGGTTTCCACACCTCCCAATCCTGTGAGATAGGCTTCTATGGGATTGATGTTCAATTGCATGTCTTGGCAGTATGAAACTTGAGCAACACTACTTACTGCACCTGAGTCAATCAATGCTCTCACAATCCTTACATGTTTTCCTTGTCCTACCTCTATGGTCAAAAAGGGACGTCGATCCATTATTCAAGGACTAGTCACACTTGATGTCTGGCACATGGCTGTCACAAGGAAGGAGATAAGGAAGAGAGCTCACACACACACTCTCACTCTCAAGGAGAAGCACACACAAATTGAGGCAAGCAATAATGATCTTCTTCTTCTTCTTCTATTACATAAAAAGGAATGTACAAGAATGACCTAAAAAAAAGAATACAACAAGTGCAATATAAAGATTAGTACATAAGGAAAAACCTAATGTCCGCGAATGAGTGAGATAGCAAGGAACAAATGTGTGATCTTTCTCGGTAGATAAATCTAATAAAGCTCAGTGAAGTATCCCTGACATATACCGGTGTGGCCACTATACATGTCAGAGAAATGAAAAACTGGTACGTTTCATCCTAGATCATCACATGTTGAGCTTGATATCTCAACACTCCCGCTCAAGCTCAATGCCATATCCTGTAATCCACGCATCTCCAGAGACTTCTTCAACTTCTCAGCTCCAAGTGCTTTGGTGAAAATATCAGCAACCTGCTCATCTGTTCTCACATAAACAATATCAGTATCACCTACTAATACCTTCTCTTTGATGAAGTGATAATGTACCTCGATATGCTTTGTTCTAGCATGGAAAATAGGGTTCTGTGCTTACTGTATGCTGCTAAGATTATCACAATAAATGGTGATAGGCTTTTGCACTTCCACACCTAAATCTGCAAGTAGTATCTCTACCCATGATGCCTCACATGCTGCCATGGCAGCACCTCTATACTCAACCTCTGTACTCAACAAAGCAATAGTGGGTTGCTTCTTGCTGCTCCATCTAATAGCTGCACTTTCGAGTGAGAATAGAAAACCACTAGTAGACCTTCTATCTGGAATGCGACCAGCCCAATCGGCATCGGTGTATCCATAAACCTACAAATTTACACCAGCCTCATAAAAAAATGCATAATACAGAGTAGCACTCACATAACATAGAGTGCACCTTAGAGCATCCAAATGTGGCTTCCTGAAAACCTGCATAAACTGACTTTCAAGTCCAACAGTATAACTTAGATCACGTCTTGTAATTGTGAGATATATAAGACTTCCCACAATTTTCCTGTACATAGTAGCATTTTCCACTGCTTCACCTGATGTAGTGTCCAACTTCAAATTATGATATAATGGCACAGAAATTGGCTTACAATCAGCCATACCATACTTTTGTAGCATATTCAAGGCATATTGAATTTGCAACATTCATACACCTGTTTTTGTATGTATAAACTCAATGCCCAAGAAATAGCACAGCACACCAAGATCTTTCATGTCAAATTTGTGCATAAGAATTTTCTTTACCTCTTTGATGCTTCCTTCATTATCACCATCTACAATCACGTTGTGGTCAGGATTTGGATTCATGATTGATAGTCAAGCAGGGAACACCATCTTATAGCTCTGCTAAAGGTACACTAAAATCAAATGAAATTGTTAAAGATGCTAACTTTCCTGATTGCAATGGCAAGATGGAAGCTACTCATTGGAAGGAATTAAGGTGATAAGATGTGGAAGTCAAATCAAACATATAAAGAATCTAATAGACTTTGGTGATTTCTATCCTTTATATATAGCTTTTATCATGTATGAGTGCTTGAGATCATTGTTTGCAATACATTGGTGATAAGAAGCATGGATTGCTTCTCTTTACATATTTCTTGTACTTGCAAGAGCATTTGCACATGTGTATATCCAAGTGTATGCTCGCAAATTTCCATGCACCCATGTGAATGCATCCATGAGTACGTGTGTATGTATATGTTCATATATGTGCACATGCGAGTTTCACGTATATGCTTAAATGTGTAAGTGCATGAGTAATAGTCCATTTAAAAATGAATACATGTATGTGTGAATTCATGTGTAATAATTTGTGTGCATATGTGTGTTAGTATATATGAATTTATGTATGTGCACAAGTATGTATGTGTATTTTCGTGGGCATTTGTGTGTGTGAGAACCTACTTCAAAGATAATTATAAAGAGAATGTAAATATTATCTGTGAAATTTCTTTTAGAAAAATGAAGAACGCATTTCACTCATTCCTTTGGCTGTTTTTTTTAGAAAGAAAATAGGTGTCAAATAAGAAGAAGAAGGCTTCGTTTAATTTCTGTAAAAAAAGGAGGGCATGTGCTTTCTTTATGGGCTCCGGGAAGTTACTTATTTTCGGTGTCTGCGCATTAAGGAAAATCAGGGAAGGGTGGAGAGTATGACATGAAGATTCAGAGGACTATGGTCCTATTATGGCAACTACATCATTTACAGCTGAGGCAATAAAGCTCAGAATCGTGGAACACCTGAAGAAGGATCAGCTGCAGCAGAACAAGGAAACAAATGCGAGACAAAAGAAGAAGGTTGCTTCGGGACAGACCTGTTCTGTCTCAGAAGATTTATGTGTACTTGAATCTATCCTGAAGTTTGCAAGGGAATTCTGCTCGTTAAAGTTCTTCTTGATTTATGTACGAGGAGTGTTCTCTTGGGATGGAGGCGGCTGCTGTTGCTTGAAGAATAAAGCATGGAGGCAACAGGCAGCTGCTGTTGCTTGGAGGCGATTCTAAACTGATCAAAGAGCAAGGGATAAGCCCGACAGGATTTAGGAATTACCAGTTATGTGGGAATCAGCAAAGCAGAAGAGGGCAAGACCAATAATATTAAGATTATTGACTTTAGATATGGGACGCTAAGGCTCTTGTACACTACTTGTATACAGCTGAAATTTACTCAGAATCTTAGGAGGACTGTTCGGGGCCAATCACAGGAGCAGCGAGCAATTTTTCGAAAGGAGATTAGCATCTGTGCATCAAGAGATCGTTGACGGAGGAGTCGCTACACTCAGGAGGGAGTTTCTACATGATGGCGCAGGAGAGACCATAAAAAGAGAGGAGGCGTCTCCGCATAGGAAACATGAATCAAGCATAGAAGAATCAGAACTGTAGGGTGCAAATTTTGCAAAGCATGTGCACTCCAATTCGGATGATCAGATTCAGTGAATAAAACGTGCGCAGATCGTTGAAGGCCTTATTGTAAGCTTGATAGCATATCCAACTTCTGATACCATGCCAGGACATGCTCTGATCATATAAGAGTGAGTTATATCTGTGTGCAGCTATTCATAAGTTTATTTCATTCCAAATAAGCAGTACAAAAAAAACGAGATATCTTTATCATGTGCATTAGAATATCATAGTACGACATTTCATCACTTTTGCGTTAGCAGTTTTTAATTGAGAATAAGGAGGCACGGTATAGCATGTGTTCTTCTGTATTTTTCTGATCTTCTTATGATCAAATCATCCGAGAAACCACTATAAAAGGCGTCTTTTATTGTACTTAAATCATGGAATTCCGAAATCATTCTCTGTCTCAAATCTTCCAGAGGATGTCAAATTATGTTTGATTGAGCTGATGCATTCTCTTAAGTATATGAAGACTAACCTGAGCGTGCTTGTTTTAAACCTGCAAAGATCTTCACCTCCGAACACATGTACTGTGCATAGTATTGGTTTTGTTTTCTGCATAGCTCCTGGTTTGAATGCAAATTTCAAGACATCTCTGAAGAGTTCATTGTTCGCATACCAATTTACATTGAAGGTGCATTGGATAGTCCTGTAGCTTTCGCATCATGAGTCAATCTGCGTAAAATCTGAGATACAAGTATATACATGCTTTTGTATTCACGCGTGACATGCTGAATGCTCTTGATATCGATCCACTTATATAGTCTAAAAGTTTATGGATTCCGGTTTTAGGCTTTGTGTTGAACGAATGCATTGTTTAAATTTTTCAAAGGAACTTATGTATAGAGATGAGTAATTAAATTCTGGCAGATTTAGATAGAACTATTTGTAAATTGGCAAATGAACTGTGATGCTTTCGAGCCAATTGGAATATTCTAAAGCGTAACAAATCAAGTGGATTGAAGATGAAAACCTTTAGCGCAAGTTTACAATGAACTATGGCAGTGGAAGTGCAAACCTTCAGCCGTAAAGGGAAAAATATGTTCTTAAATGCAAATAAAAAGGAGTGATATACATGGGTAACCATACTCATTCAATTTCTCCTTCCTTTCCATGAAATCGACGACATACCTGGTGAACCCGACGTGAAAGGAGGGGGTGAGTGAGTTATAGAGCCACAAAGATTAGCATAATCAAAATGGAAGAGATCCTAGCTCAATTCCTACGATTTCAAGAAGAAGATAGGCGTCAAAAAGCCATCCAATCACTTCATGAACGTCTAGTCAATCGGTGTGGCTTTTTCAATGGAAAGAATGTCTCAAAGTTCTGTAAAGAATATGAACTCGAGGCCAAATACCTAGGTGTCGGATTAAGTCCGATGACGGAAAAAGAACTATGCGAAAACTTTATCTATGTGTCGGGATACGACATGCGAGACCAAATAATGCGAATAAATCAAACGACATGGTCCCAATACAAAGCGACACTCCTCAAGCAGTTTATGCTAGAGGATCTTGATAAAGTAACTCGTAGATCTTTCCTAAGGTGGGTTCATATGCCCAAAGACCAACCAATTCTTGAGATCAAAGAAGAGTTTGAGCGACAATATGATGATCTTTCTGAGCACGATAAGAGGTGCATAAGTCATGAAAGGGTGTCGTTGTTTCTTCGAACAATTGACGTTAAAGCCAGAGAGGAGTTAATTCCACTTCTACAAGATACAGACTCTCACTCAGGGCTCACAGAGGATTGGACGCTTGTCCATGAAGCTGTGATGAGATATGTGAAGAAACAACAAACAATAGAAAAATTTTTAAACGATTGGCAAGCTGACATTTATGCAAATGAAGAAGATACACAAATTCCATGCATTTTAGAGACTAAAAATAATTTGCAAATCTATAGAATAATAGAAAACCCAGTTGGACATAAAGAATATATGCATGGAATACACGTACATGCTTATGAAGGGGATCACTATAAAGAACCTATAAACATAAGTGATGCAATCTCTGAGGATTCAAGGTACCAAGAGCCTGTAGATACTTTGATTACATCTACAAATACTGTATATGCAAAAACCCCAATGATGGGAGGAGCAAAGGAATATACGGAAGCTAAACTAAACAAAATCAAACTAATATCAAACATAGAACAAAACAAAAATAAACAAAATGCACCAAGAAAACAACGTGAGGCTTCCTATAATCTGATAGACTCCTCACTTCTAAGGGATGATAATCAAACAAACAAAGAGGCAAGATATGATAATAACCAAGATTTAAAGATATCTACCGGAAGTCGAGATAATCAGAAAGAGATTGCAAATGAAATAACTCAAAATAATCCAGTGAATCCATGTGATGATCAAGCACAAGATGGTTCCTTAAAAGACGAAATCAAGCAATACTTGAACTATTTGATACCATCTAAGAGTGAAACATCTCTTGAAGCATATGATTCAAATATGAATCATGGCCAAATGACTAATTTGTATGAAGAGAATGCAAGGGAGTAGGATGTCAATCAGAAGGACATGCAAATGATGAATCCTGTAGAGAACAGTATGTATACCGATGGCGAAAAGCATGACGCAAAGCCTACTGATCGTTTAGATCAAGATCAAGATTGTGAAATAATCTTGAGTGATACCACATTAAATGAGTTGTTAGAGGTACAAGAGAGTGATCCTAATCACAGGAGTAAGAATGAGTTGCTGATTGAGCTACAATATAATGATATGTATGTGAACGATGTTGTACTCCATGAAGAGGGACATATAAATGATCATTTTGAGCAAGATTCCATGAGTGAAGAAATGTTTGATGAGTGTGGCAAAAATACATCCTCTAAAGAGGATGAGCAAGAAATGGTTGAGAGATATGAAGAATTCTATGATGGGATCTTGAATAAAGAAATTGAGTTTCCGTCAATCTACATGCATTGTCCTATAAGGTGTAAAAATTATGATGAGTTTGATCTTGATAAGCAAGTCTTTAGTGACATTGAAGATCAAGACTTTCTTGGATTCAGTGATATTGAGTTTCTTCATGATAATGGGCAAATGAATCTGGAAAAAGAAGAAGATGAGGAGTTCTTGGAGAGATTAGAGATAGAAGCAGATTCTATAATTTGTAGCACTCAAGTAAGGAGGGATTATGATAGAGTGAATCACGAAAATGAACATAATTTGCAGTCAAAGAATGATGAACCTTCCTATTCAGAGTATAAATCTTATGAATGTATTCAAAACCTTAATTGCAATGAAGAAGAAAGTTTGGATAATCATAATGGAAATGATGAAATCCTTTCAAATGATTTCAACCCTAAAATGAATCAAAACATATGCATGATTGATTTGTTTGATGATGTTCTAAATACTCCAAATTTTAAGAATCTATATACATGTGCTCATTTATCATGTGCATCTTCATATGATGCATTAGAGAGAAATGTAAATAAAGGCAACTATGCTCAAATGATTAAATCATGGATTTTCAAATTCTCCAAGAGCAATGTATGCCGAACAATCTTACAAGAAATGGACAAGAAAATGAAGTGGCTTGTCCACATGTGTACCTTGTTTAAGAATACTACCTTGATTGATGCAGTTTAGAGATGGCTTCTTTTCAAGCACAGTTTCTTTGGTGAGTATGTTTTAAAGAAGGTGAGATTGAAGGAAGAATCTTTTTCAATAAAATTCCATAAAGCTTAAAGGAATGTTTTTGTAAATAGGAATGAATATATCTTATGTTTTTGCTTTGATTTGAAGAAAGAGACAGGAATCAAATCAATACATTGAAGATAGTGACTCAGAATGAAACAAGAAGAGGAGATTGGATGCGACAAGCTCAAGCGGCTTCTGACTTCATACTGGTGAGATGTTATCACTTCAGTTTTTTCTTCTCTCTTGTATATGTGTATATAAAAGGACTGCATGATTAAGCATATAATGCATATAGAAACATATAAATAAGAAAATTAAGTAGACCAAAGATCTCGTACCGCTAATAAGATTACATGTAATGTATAAGGACCAGGATTATATGAGTAAGGTTAGAAGATGGACTAGAACTTTTGAGAGCAAGACCTAGGAAGGTGAAGGGAAGACCTAGACTGAGTATCTGTATATAGTAGTGTTTACAAACACTTAATGAGTGAGACACTTCGACTTCTACTCTTGATCTCTCATCTGACCTAATCTTCAGACAAATTATATCTTGAGAAAAGAATTCTTATACCAGCCAGCTATCTATATGTATGTGTATGTGTTGTTGGGTGCTGCGATGAGCTAGTAGGCGGGTGGAACTACCTTGGTCGGGTGATCAGGGCCACGAGCTGACGCTAGTTGTGTCGTATGGCCTAACCTACATGTTGTTACGCGCTCATACGGGTTGATAGGCGGGTGGAGTCACTCTGACTGGGTGGTCAGAGCCACGAGCTGACGTTGATTTCGTATGAGGCTGACATTGTGAATCGTGCGCTATATCGGGTCGGTAGATGGGTGGGCTAAACCTGGCCGGGTGGTCAGGTCCACGAGTCACATCCGATTTCGACATAGGCCGAAAAATGTGGAAAAATAAATAAATAAAAATAAAAGCAAAGATATAAAGGTTGAGCTGGGATAAAGAATTAAAATAAAGAAAAACAGAATTAAAATATGAGATAAATAAGAAAAGGGTCTGAAGGGGCTTCAGATGATAGAAGATCAATAGGGAAGCCAGAAGCGAGTTTCATAAATCGAGTTAGTGAAGACTGGTATATGCAAATGCTTCGGATAGGCTACTAGATCTGAACGGGTCGAGTTAACGAGAGAGCTAAGAAGTTTTCGAATTACTCATATGATTTCTAGTCTGAGTGCATTAGTGTATTCTGATATGTTGTATGGGATGCTTTTGTCTACCTTCTTTTCTTGATTTATGCCAAGTTTAATGCATATTCAGATTTCATGCATCCAGTTGAAATTTCTTTAAGTAATGTTTATTTGCCATGACCACTTGATCCTTGCTTGTGTTTAATGTTGTGTATGCAGGTTGGTGGTGCATCCGGAGGATGCATAGGTTCAGAGGGGGTGGATGTGGTCAGGATTTGGATTCATGATTGATAGTCAAGCAGGGAACACCATCTTATAGCTCTGCTAAAGGTACACTAAAATCAAATGAAATTGTTAAAGATGCTAACTTTCCTGATTGCAATGGCAAGATGGAAGCTACTCATTGGAAGGAATTAAGGTGATAAGATGTGGAAGTCAAATCAAACATATAAAGAATCTAATAGACTTTGGTGATTTCTATCCTTTATATATAGCTTTTATCATGTATGAGTGCTTGAGATCATTGTTTGCAATACATTGGTGATAAGAAGCATGGATTGCTTCTCTTTACATATTTCTTGTACTTGCAAGAGCATTTGCACATGTGTATATCCAAGTGTATGCTCGCAAATTTCCATGCACCCATGTGAATGCATCCATGAGTACGTGTGTATGTATATGTTCATATATGTGCACATGCGAGTTTCACGTATATGCTTAAATGTGTAAGTGCATGAGTAATAGTCCATTTAAAAATGAATACATGTATGTGTGAATTCATGTGTAATAATTTGTGTGCATATGTGTGTTAGTATATATGAATTTATGTATGTGCACAAGTATGTATGTGTATTTTCGTGGGCATTTGTGTGTGTGAGAACCTACTTCAAAGATAATTATAAAGAGAATGTAAATATTATCTGTGAAATTTCTTTTAGAAAAATGAAGAACGCATTTCACTCATTCCTTTGGCTGTTTTTTTTAGAAAGAAAATAGGTGTCAAATAAGAAGAAGAAGGCTTCGTTTAATTTCTGTAAAAAAAGGAGGGCATGTGCTTTCTTTATGGGCTCCGGGAAGTTACTTATTTTCGGTGTCTGCGCATTAAGGAAAATCAGGGAAGGGTGGAGAGTATGACATGAAGATTCAGAGGACTATGGTCCTATTATGGCAACTACATCATTTACAGCTGAGGCAATAAAGCTCAGAATCGTGGAACACCTGAAGAAGGATCAGCTGCAGCAGAACAAGGAAACAAATGCGAGACAAAAGAAGAAGGTTGCTTCGGGACAGACCTGTTCTGTCTCAGAAGATTTATGTGTACTTGAATCTATCCTGAAGTTTGCAAGGGAATTCTGCTCGTTAAAGTTCTTCTTGATTTATGTACGAGGAGTGTTCTCTTGGGATGGAGGCGGCTGCTGTTGCTTGAAGAATAAAGCATGGAGGCAACAGGCAGCTGCTGTTGCTTGGAGGCGATTCTAAACTGATCAAAGAGCAAGGGATAAGCCCGACAGGATTTAGGAATTACCAGTTATGTGGGAATCAGCAAAGCAGAAGAGGGCAAGACCAATAATATTAAGATTATTGACTTTAGATATGGGACGCTAAGGCTCTTGTACACTACTTGTATACAGCTGAAATTTACTCAGAATCTTAGGAGGACTGTTCGGGGCCAATCACAGGAGCAGCGAGCAATTTTTCGAAAGGAGATTAGCATCTGTGCATCAAGAGATCGTTGACGGAGGAGTCGCTACACTCAGGAGGGAGTTTCTACATGATGGCGCAGGAGAGACCATAAAAAGAGAGGAGGCGTCTCCGCATAGGAAACATGAATCAAGCATAGAAGAATCAGAACTGTAGGGTGCAAATTTTGCAAAGCATGTGCACTCCAATTCGGATGATTAGATTCAGTGAATAAAACGTGCGTAGATCGTTGAAGGCCTTATTGTAAGCTTGATAGCATATCCAACTTCTGATACCATGCCAGGACATGCTCTGATCATATAAGAGTGAGTTATATCTGTGTGCAGCTATTCATAACTTTATTTCATTCCAAATAAGCAGTACAAAAAAAACGAGATATCTTTATCATGTGCATTAGAATATCATAGTACGACATTTCATCACTTTTGCGTTAGCAGTTTTTAATTGAGAATAAGGAGGCACGGTATAGCATGTGTTCTTCTGTATTTTTCTGATCTTCTTATGATCAAATCATCCGAGGAACCACTATAAAAGGCGTCTTTTATTGTACTTAAATCATGGAATTCCGAAATCATTCTCTGTCTCAAATCTTCCAGAGGATGTCAAATTATGTTTGATTGAGCTGATGCATTCTCTTAAGTATATGAAGACTAACCTGAGCGTGCTTGTTTTAAACCTGCAAAGATCTTCACCTCCGAACACATGTACTGTGCATAGTATTGGTTTTGTTTTCTGCATAGCTCCTGGTTTGAATGCAAATTTCAAGACATCTCTGAAGAGTTCACTGTTCGCGTACCAATTTACATTGAAGGTGCATTGGATAGTCCTGTAGCTTTCGCATCATGAGTCAATCTGCGTAAAATCTGAGATACAAGTATATACATGCTTTTGTATTCACGCGTGACATGCTGAATGCTCTTGATATCGATCCACTTATATAGTCTAAAAGTTTATGGATTCCGGTTTTAGGTTTTGTGTTGAACGAATGCATTGTTTAAATTTTTCAAAGGAACTTATGTATAGAGATGAGTAATTAAATTCTGGCAGATTTAGATAGAACTATTTGTAAATTGGCAAATGAACGGTGATGCTTTCGAGCCAATTGGAATATTCTAAAGTGTAACAAATCAAGTGGATTGAAGATGAAAACCTTTAGCGCAAGTTTACAATGAACTATGGCAGTGGAAGTGCAAACCTTCAGCCGTAAAGGGAAAAATATGTTCTTAAATGCAAATAAAAAGGAGTGATATACATGGGTAACCATACTCATTCAATTTCTCCTTCCTTTCCATGAAATCGACGACAACGTCATCACATAAATAGCCACAATAGTGATGCCATCATCAACCTTCCTTGCATATAGTGAGTGATTTGCATCACACATAGAAAACCCAGTGCTGGTTAAGTAATCAGCAATCCTTGCATGCCATGCAGGAGGGGCTTGCTTCAGCCCATACAAAGCCTTTTGCAACGTGCAAACATATTCTGGATGCTTTGAATCTTCATATCCTTGTGGCTGGTCCATATATACTTCTTCCTGTAACTCATCATTTAGGAAAGCATTCTTCACATCCATCTGATGCAAAGTCCATCCTTTTGCTATAGCTAATGCAACAAGTGTTCTGATAGTAGACATTTTAGCTATAGGGCTGAATGTTTCCTCATAATCAATGCCATATGTCTATCAATATCCTTTAGCTACCAATCCTGCTTTATACCTACTTACGCTACCATCAGCATTATGCTAACCCATTTGCAGCCTATGGGTTTCTTTCCTTGTGGCAATGGAACCATCTTCCATGTATCATTTCCATAAAGTGCAGCCATCTCCTCATCCATAGATTTTTCCCAGTATGCAACTCCAATTGCATCTTCAAAGCAAGAAGGTTCAGCATCTTGTATTACCTTTGTCATGTAGGCATAATGACGAGCCATATAACTATCATATGTCAATCGTTGCACTGAATTCCGCATCCTCCGAGATCTTCTTGGTCCTGGGTCACTTCTCCTTGTATCATCTGTATGTGCCCTTCTTACTCCTAGGTCTTCATAGAGGAAATCAATATTCCTCATCAAGACTCTTTTCTGAACCGCTTGAATCTCCATCAACGTCTTCAAAACCTGCACATGTTTTACTACCAGCAAAAAGCTTTTCTTTACCTTTCTTGGATGTATTTGATGAATTTGCTAGACTGAAATTTCCACGCAATCTTCCACTCCATGGATTTGAGTTGGAACTAGTGCTTGGTGATGCATCCGGTCCACTCAAAACTTGAGATTCTGCACTTGATTTTTCAGCATTTTCTTTATCATTTGGTTGAATATTGAGTCCTTCTTTGTCATCTGCATAGAAGCTTGACATTTCATCAAATACCACATCTCTGCTCACCTTTACCTGTCGTGTGAGTGGGTTATAACATTTATATCCCTTTCGCTCAAGAGAGTATCCAATGAAGACACACTTTTTGCTTTTGGATCAAGCTTCGTCCTCAATTCATCCGGGACATGTACATATGCAATACAGCCCAATACTGCATAGAAGCTTGACATTTCATCAAATACCACATCTCTGCTCACCTTTACCTGTCGTGTGAGTGGGTTATAACATTTATATCCCTTTCGCTCAAGAGAGTATCCAATGAAGACACACTTTTTGCTTTTGGATCAAGCTTCATCCTCAATTCATCCGGGACATGTACATATGCAATACAACCCAAAACTTTCAGATGTGATAAGTTTGGCTTTTTACCTATAAAGTTCTCTTTAGGTGTAACTTGATGTATAACAGCAGTCGGAGTTCAGTTCATGATGTATATAGTAGTATGCACAACTTCTAGCCAATAACAATGAGGCATGTTCTTGTCAGCCATCAAGGCTCTTACTATTTCTGCAATATGTCTATTCTTGCGTTCAGCAACACCATTCTGTTGTGGTGTGTACCTGCATGAAAACTGACGCCGAATTCCATAATTTGTTTGAATCCTCACCAAGATTCTTTTCTTCAATAATCAGCATAGATACCAAATCAGCAAATTTTGGAATATTTTCCCTGGTCTATATAGAAGTTCTGAACTTCTTATATGCAGCTCCTAAACCACGAAGGCATACTTCCACCTTATCATCATCATCTACACTCACTCCAATAGATGCAAGTGACTCATATATGCTTCTGATTTTCAAGGTATAGTCACTTATTGACATGCTCTTTTTCTCCAAGGTATGTAGCTCCTTCTTGAGTTGTAATTTTTGTGCCTTTGTATTGGTCTCATACAATGTGACCAAACAGTTTCAAGCCTCTTTCGGAGTCTTGGCATCCTATATGTGCCCAATCATGTTATCCTTTATGCTAACAGATAGCCAATACATTACATTTCGTGCTCTTTGATTCCATTCCTCATATGCTCTTATCTGTTCTGTAGTCTGATTCCACTTTAGTAACTGCGGAGCATTTTCATTCTCTCCTTCGATGTACTTCCGGTAGCCTTTTCCTATCAAGAAATTCTTCATTATAAATCTCCAACCATGGAAGTTATTCTTGTCTAGCTTATCACTCATAAGCTGAACCATTCTATCTGCGGTTGCCATTTCTGCAGGAATACACAAGACTGCAAACCACTACAAGTAGCACTTTTGCTTGAACATTGTCGCACTATGATGTGACAGTTCAATGTCAGAAAAACACAGTTTTTGTGTATCAACAATACACGGAATCACTTGAAGTTTTGGATCTGCGATATATGAGTGTTGCCAAACATGATACAAGTTACAGTTTTTGAAACTGACCTGGTTTTTTTATGGGTTCCACCTTGTAGGCTCGAAACGGAGGTCAAGATGGCTTATTGTGTACTCTTCACCATCGCCTTCTCCACGAGCTCTCTATAGCCACGCTCGCTCTGATACCATGTCACGAGGAAAGGGATAAGCAAGAAAGCTCAGACACACACTCTCTCACTCTCAAGGAGAAGCACACACAGATAGAGGCAAGGAAGAATGATCTTCTTCTTCCTCTTCTAATACATAAAAAGGAATGTACAAGAATGACCTAAAAACAAGAATACAACAAGTATATAAAGATCAGTACATAAGGAAAAACCTAATTTCTACAAATGAGTGAGCTGGCAAAGAACAAATGTGCCATCACTCTCCGTAGGTAAATCTAATAAAGCTTAATGAAGTATCCCTAACATATACCGACATGACCACTATACATGTGAGAGAAACGAAAAACTGGTATGTGTCATCTTGGACCATCACATGTTGATGTTCTGCAAGAGCGAATGTGAGGAATAATGGCACGTTTGATAGACAAAGATATCAATGCATGTGCCTAGGTATCTCAGCCATCCCAACAAATTTGCTCTGCAGTAGGTACAGTAGAAACCGCAGCACGAACAAGAATATGCAGAATATCATCATCTTCGACACCTTCTACCTCAGCTTCAGTACCTACATTTGTAACAGTTGCAGGTGTGATAGGACGTTTTTCAACACCCTGCACAATGTTCCACAATCCTTTTGCAACCAATACATGTCGCATCATATAAGCCCATTAGTACCATCCAACTTATCCTCA
>CM035416.1:122527310-122552310 GCA_020310875.1 Ceratopteris richardii | reverse complement strand
AGTTACATGATATGAGGCTCGAACTTAAGTTTGAGCCTCTCAACTTTTTCAATGAAAAGAAGAGTATTTTTAATTCAAATCTTATTTGAAATTTGAACAAAAGACGTAGTTGAACAGTCTCTTCACATGATATGAGGCTCGACCTTAAGTTCTAGCCTCTGAATATGATATGAGGCTCTAACTTAAGTTCAAGCTTTTGAATCATATCAAGTATCAGTCTGTTGAGTTACATGATATCAAGCTCGTAGTCGAGCCTCTCATCTTTCCAGCAAAAAGAAGGGGTTTCATAACTAAAATCTAGTTTGAAATTTGAACAAAAGACGCTCGAACTTAAGTTCGAGCCTGTTAAGTTGAACACTCTCTTACATCCAAAAAAAACTAAGTTAAGATGGAGCTTAAGTTTGGATGTCGACTCAAGTTGGACTTTAAGATTCAATCCTTGTTAAACTCGGACTCAAAGAGATTATAACTTGAGTTTGAACCTCTTTTCAACTTCAAGTCAGTGAAGCTAAAACTAAAGTTAGATGTCGATTCAAGTTCGAGTTTAAGATTGAATCTCAGTTGAACTTAGAGTCAGACAGTTTCGAACTTAAGTTTGAGCTTGTATTCAATGTGCAGTTTGAAAGCTTTCAAACTTAAGTTTGAGCCTCTATTCAAGTTGGAATCTACAAAGCCCAAACTTAAGATTGAGAATAAAAGAGGATTGTAACTTCAGTTTGTGTTTCAATTCAACTTGGAGAGAGAGAGTTTCGAACTTAAGTTTGAGGTTGTATTCAATGTGCAGTTTGAAAGCTTTCAAACTTAAGTTTGAGCCTCTATTCAAGTTGGAATCTAAGAAGCCCAAACTTAAGTCTGAGAATCAAAGAGGATTGAATTTCAGTTTGAGTTTCAATTCAACTTGGAGTGAGAGTGTTTGAGCATATATTCAATTAGAGTCAAACCCTCTCTCTCTCCAAGTTGAATTGAAACTCAAACTTAAGTGAACACACAAATTTGAAATCTATTCAATGTGCAATCTGAAAGGCTCAAATTTAAGTTTGAACCTCTATTCAATTTGGAGTTAGAGAGGGTTGAAGTTAAGTGAACACACAAATTTGAAATCTATTCAATGTGCAATCTGAAAGGGTCAAATTTAAGTTTGAGCCTCTATTCAATTTGGAGTTAGAGAGGCATGAACTTAAGTGAACGCACAAATTTGAAATCTATTCAATGTGAAATCTTTCAAATATGTGTGTTTGTGTATGTGTGTGTGTGTATATGTATATATGTGCAAACACACATATATAGATGCACACACACACACAGATATATATATATATATATATATATATATACATATATATATATATATATATATATATATATATATATATATATATATATATATATATATATATATATATATATATATATATATATATTTGAGGCTGTCGTCTTGCACGTAGGAGCTTAGTTAAATTTTAGCTAGTACCAACTTTGTGCATCTTTGTCTGCATCTATGCAAGCACGTGTCCATAGAGTTTTTGCATGTGCATGAACCTCAACAAAGGTCCTTGAACTTCATTAGAGTTTTTAGTCCATTTGTAATCACCTTTGTCTATGGGAAGCCACCTTTGGCTCACAAAATGAAGTCCTAGATTCAAAGTTACATCGGTTCTCGTTTGGTTATTTTTATTTTTTGTTAGCGGAGAACTTTTTGTATATATGTATATGTATGTATGTGTGTGTTCAAATTTTCCCAAAAGATGTTAAATTTTAAGTTTGAGCCTTCGAAAGATGAACAAATAATGCTCGATCTTAAGTTTAAGCCGCTTAACTCTTGCAAGCGATATTTGGCTCAAACTTAAGTTGGAGCCTTTGAATCATATCAGCTTTGAGTATTCACATGATAAGAAGCTCGAACTTAAGTTTGAGCCCATGAATTTTGAGTCTGTTGTGATACATAATATGAAGCTCGAACTTAAGTTCGAGCCTTTGAATCATATCAAGTGGTGTCTGTTTAGTTACATGATACGAGACTCGAACTTAAGTCCGAGCCTTTTAATTTTCCAGCAAAAAGGATAGTATTTTCAAATCAAAATATTTTGAAATTTGAACAAAAGATGCTCGAACTTAAGTTCAAGCCTTTGAATATGATATGAAGCTCGAACTTAATTTTGAACCTCTGAATTTGGATATTGTTGTATCACATCATATGAAACTCGAACTTAAGTTCAAGCTTTTGAATCATATCCAGCAGTTTGTTAAGTTACATGATACTCGAACTTAAGTTTGAGCCTCAATTTTTCAGCAAAAAGAAGAGTATTTTTAACTCAAGTCTTTTTGAAATTTGAACAAAAGACGTAGTTGAACACTCTCTTCACATGATATGAGGCTCGAACTTTTGAATATGCTATGAGGCTCGAAGTTAAGTTTGAGCCTCTCAATTTTGAGTTTGTTGTGTCACTTAATATGAGGCTCAAACTAAAGTTCAACATTCTGAATCATATCAAGTCGCGGTCTATTGAGTTACATGATATGAGGCTCGAAGTTCGAGCTTTTCATCTTTCCTTGAACTTAAGTTTGAGCCTCTCAATTTTGAGTTTGTTGTGTCACTTAATATGAGGCTCAAACTTAAGTTCAAGATTCTGAATCATATCAAGTCGCAATCTATTGAGTTACATGATATGAGGCTCGAAGTTCGAGCCTTTCATCTTTCCAACAAAAAGAAGAGTATTTATAATTCAAATCTATTTTGAAATTTGAACAAAAGACACTTGAACTTAAGTTTGAGCCTGTTAACTTGAACACTCTCCTACATCCAAAAGAACTAAGTTAAGATGGAACTTAAGTTTGGATGTCGACTCAAGTTGGACTTTATGATTCAATCCTTGTTGAACTTGGAGCTAGAGAGATTATAACTTGAGTTTGAACCTCTATTCAACTTCAAGTCAGTGAAGCTGAAACCTAAGTTAGATGTCCATTCAACTTCGAGTTTAAGACTGAATCTCAGTTGAACTTAGAGTCGGAGAGGTTTGAACTTAAGTTTGAGCTTGTATTCAATGTGTAGTTTGAAAGCTTTCAACTTAAGTTTGAGTCTCTATTCAAGTTGGAATCTAAGAAGCCCAAACTTAATTTTGAGAATCAAAGAGAATTGATCTTTAGTTTCAGTTTCAATTCAGCTTGGAGAGAGAGAGTTTGAGCATATATTCAATTGAGAGTCGAACTCTCTCTCTCTCTCTCCAAGTTGAATTGAAACTCAAACTTAAGTGAACAAATTTGAAATGTATTCAATGTGCAATCTGAGAGGCTCAAATTTAAGTTTGAGCTTCTATTCAATTTGGAGTTAGAGAGGCTTGAACTTAAGTGAACACAAAAATTTTAGATCTATTCAATGTGCATCTTTTGTTCATATCAATTAGTTTGTTAAGTTACATGATATGAGGCTCGAACTTACGTTGCAGCGTCTCAACTTTTTCAGTGAAAAGAATAGTATTTTTAACTCAAATCTATTTTAAAGTTTGAAAAAAAGACATAGTTGAACACTCTCTTCACATGATATGAGGCTTGAACTTAAGTTCGAGCCTCTGAATTTGCTATGAGGCTTGAACTTAAGTTTGAGCCTCTTAATCTTGAGTTTGTTGTGTCACTTAATATGAGGCTCGAACTTAAGTTCGTGCTTTTGAATCATATCAAGTCTCAGTTTGTTGAGATACATGATATGAGGCTCGAAGTCAAGCCTCTCATCTTTCCAGCAAAAAGAAGAGCATTCGTAACTCAAATCTATTTCGAAATTTGAACAAAAGAGGTAGTTGAACACTCTCTTCACATGATATGAGGCTCGAACTTAAGTTTGAGTCTCTGAATATGCTATGAGGCTCGAACTTTTGTTCATAGTTGAACACTCTCTTCACATGAGATGAGGCTCGAACTTAAGTTCGAGCCTCTAAATATAATATGAGGCTGGAACTTAAGTTCCAGCCTCTGAATTTCGAGTTCGTTGTGTGACTTAATATGAGGATCAGAGTCGAGCCTCTCATCTTTCCAACAAAAAGAACAGTATTCATAACTCAAATCTATTTTGAAATTTGAACAAAAGACATAGTTGAACACTCTCTTCACATGATATGAGGCTTGAACTTAAGTTTTGATCCTTTGAATATGCTATGAGGCTCGAACTTAAGTTTGAGCCTCTGAATATTGAGTTTGTTGTGTCACTTAATATGAGGCTTGAACTTAAGTATGAGCTTTTGAATCATATCAAGTCTCAGTCTATTGAGATACATGATATGAGGCTCAGAGTCGAGTCTCTCATCTTTCCAGCAAAAAGAAGAGTATTCATAACTCAAATCTATTTTGAAATTTGAACAAAAGACACTCAAACTTAAGTTTGAGCTTGTTAAGTGGAACACTCTCTTACATCCGAAAGAACTAAGTTAAGATGGAACTTCAGTTTGGATGTCGACTCAAGTTGGACTTTAAGATTCAATCTTTGTTGAACTCAGACTCAAAGAGATTATAACTTGAGTTTGAACCTCTATTCAACTTCAACTTAGTGAAGCTGAAACTTAAGTTAGATGTCGATTCAAGTTGGAGTTTAAGATTGAATCTCAGTTGAACTTAGAGTCGGAGAGGTTCGAACTTAAGTTTGAGCTTGTATTCAATGTGCTCTTTGAAAGCTTTCAAAATTAAGTTTGAGCCTCTATTGAAGTTGGAATCTAAGAAGCCCAAGCGTAATTTTGAGAATCAAAGAGGATTGAACTTCAGTTTCAGTTTCAATTCAGCTTGGAGAGAATTTTGAATTTAAGTTTAAGCTTGTATTCAATGTGTAGTTTGAAAGCTTTCAAACTTACGTTTGAGCCTCTATTCAAAATGGAATCTAAGAAGCCCAAACTTAAGTTCGAGAATCAAAGAGGATTGAACTTTAGTTTGAGTTTTAATTCAACTTGGAGAGAGAGAGAGAGAGAGAGAGTTTGAGCATATATTCAGTTTAGAGTCGAACTCTCTCTCTCTCTCCAAGTTGATTTGAAACTCAAAATTAAGTGAACACACAAATTTGAAATCTATTCAATGTGCAATTTGAAAGGCTCAAAATTAAGTTTGAACCTCTATTCAATTTGGAGTTAGAGAGGCTTGAAGTTAAGTGAACACACAAATTTGAAATCTATTCAATGTCCAATCTGAAAGGCTCAAATTTAAGTTTGAACCTCTATTCAATTTGGAGTTAGAGAGGCTTGAACTTAAGTGAACACACAAATATGAAATCTATTCAATGCAATCTTCCAAATATGTGTGTGTGTGCATGTGTATATGTATATATATGTGCACACACACACACACACATATATATATATATATATATTATTTTTTAATTTTTTTTTTGAACATGTGTGTGTATATGTGTATGTATATATATATATATGTGTGTGTGTATGTTTGTGTGTGTATATCTATATGTATATATATGTGCACACAGACACATATATAGATGCACATACACACACAAATATATATTTGAGGCTGTCGTCTTGCACATAGGAGGTTAGTTAAATATCAGCCAGTATCAACTTTGTGCATCTTTGTCTGCATATATGTGACTGCGTGTCCATAGAGTGTCTGCATGTGCATGAACCTCGGCAAAGGTCCTTGAACTTCATTAGAGTTTGTGGTCCATTTTTAGCCACCTTTCTCTACGGGCAGCTACCTTTCGCTCACGAAATGAAGTCCTCGATTCAAAGTTATATTGGTTCTCATTTGGTTATTTTCAGTTTTTACTGGTGGAGAACTTTTTGTATATATGTATATATATGTATGTGTGTGTTCAAAATTTTCCAAAAGATGTTCGAATTTAAGTTCGAGCCTTTGAAAGATGAACAAATGATGCTCGATCTTAAGTTTGAGCCTCTTAACTCTTGCAAGCAATATCTGGCTCGAACTTAAGTTCGAGCCTTTGAATCATATCAAGTTTGAGTATGTACATGATAATAAGCTCGAATTTAAGTTTGAGCCCATGAATTTTGAGCCTGTTGTGATACATAATATGAAGCTCGATTTTAAGTAAGCCTTTGAATCATATCAAGTCTCAATCTGTTTAGTTACATGATATGAGGCTGGAACTTAAGTTCGAGCCTTTTACTTTTCCACCAAATATGGAACTAGTGAATGTTTGTATATGCAAATATGGATTCTTTTTTGTGGAAATGATGTTTGTGTTCTAGATTTATTTGAATTGATTATTTTTACAACAATTGAAGGAATGATCAATTGAATAGCATTGTTAATTTCTCATTTATTCTTTTTATAGGAAAAATCAAGATGGCAACAAAGCAAACTATATCCGGTCAACTTGAAGAACGAGAAAAGTGGAAAGGAAAGAGAGTCATCTTGTTGGATCATGAAAGGCGTGAAAGATATGCAACTGCCATTATTTTATTGGTAAATCCATGGGATGCTATAAATTGCAAAGAGTTGGGAGAAAGTTGCCTAGGTATTATTATGGATGAAACTGTGGATCCGTCAACTTTGGATTCAACTTTGAAATTGGTGAATTGGCCTATACTCCAAATCATTACAGAAGATGGTGAGCCTATGATACAAAAACTAGGCTTTTACTCATTGTATGGCATTGAAGATGATCATTGCAATGGTATTGATGATGTAGATCTTGAAGTTGGAGAAGATCCAAATTTTTGCTTTACCTCATCTTATAGCATTGATGATGATAATTGTAATGGTATTGAGGATGTACATGGTGAGAAGAATTATTCCCATGCTATTGATATTCAACATTGTTTTGATGATATACAAGTTGTTTCTCCTCTTCGAATGGAATCAAATCATCAAGATGATTTTCATATGGATATTTTGAAGTGAACAAGAAAAAAAGAAGTTACATCCACAAGATGAGAGTGCATAATACATTGATTCCTAATAAGAGATTCTCATTTGAGAGAATTTAGATGGTTGCAATGCATGATTGTTATGAACGGAGATGTTTTCAAGTAGCTAGTAGGGCTAAAATATTGGATGCAAGGTTAAACTTTTGGGGACAATGCTATTCAGATAGAAGCAAATGTGTATTGGATTGCATGGATATCATGTACAAAGGTCACAATGTGAACTCAAATCATTTCTTGAGTTTTAATTTCATGGTATTGGAAGGAGCTCATTTTATGGGCTACGAGAAAAGTTTTTACTTGGTCAAAAGGTATCCATTCATGGGAATAATGGAATACTTAGAAAACATACCAAAACTTGTAGAAATAACAAAAGCTTTGATACATGATTTCATTGATAATAATGCAGATCAAATGCCACACAAATTGAGAACATGTATGGATGGTTCTCGTGAAACACAAAGAGTGCTTTCATCACATTACAAGCAAGTGGATATTCTTCGAGAGGTGAATATGACATTAGAGAGTTTGGGATGTAATAAATTATCTCAACCAACATTTTTGATAATGTGGAATACAAATTTTAGAACAATTTCTTTATCAAAGTCAAGTACTTTTTCCAAGTGTGACTTTTGTACAAGAATAAAAGCAAAATTACAATCTATGAAAAACCATGAAGAACGTGCAAGATATTTAGCGCAGAGAAGATCTCATATGCTACGTCAAATGAGTTGTAGAAATCTATACTATGCTTGGAGAGTTTCCTCATAATTATTTCCAGATAAATATCTATGCATTATTCATGATAAAATCGATCAAAGTAAAACAACTATACCATAGATTAAACCAATTCCAAAATCTCTTAATGGCATTGAGAGATTACCATCCAAATTTCACAATTGCATCTATGTCAATGTGTTTAAGAAACTTAGAAAAAAAAAGATAGTCAATTATACGGAGATTTGGAATTTAAGAGTTCTAGTGTGAGTTACACAAAGTCTTTATTTGATTCTGTGTTATGCCCTGATGCACTTTATCATTATATGGATGTATTAAAGGAGGAAATTTTATATGACAAAGCAACACAATGTAATATCACATGCGAAAATCAAAGTAATTCATTCAAGGAATTATCTAGAACATTATTTTTGCAACTTGATAATTGTGGTTCAGAAAATAAGAACCGCTATGTCTTTGCATACTTGTCTTTGTTAGTTGCTAATGGGATATTTGATATGGCGCAACATGGATTCCTTATGGTTGGACATACACATGAGGATATTGATGCTTTATTTAGTTACTTTTCAGAAAATCTCAAAAAACAATCCATTTTTAGTTTTCCACATCTTATAAAACCTTTCAATGAATGTTGCCGCATGCATCTGACACCCTTTCTTATACAAAGAGTGCCAAATTTCAAAAATTTTGTTAAAGGGTACTTAAATGATGGAGCAGATACTCTTATTGGGCATTCAAAACCATTGAAGTTCAGATTCTACATGAGTCAAGGGATACCCTTGATGCAATATAAATTGCATCCAAAAAATATTGATTGGTTACCTAAAAATGGTATAGAGTTATGGAAGAAAATTGAAGATGGCATATTGAAGCTTCTTGAAGGAGTTCCAAAATTATTGCCACCTAGTGAGTATGTGAAGGATAATGAAAGAGTCACGGAAGGACTCCTTAGATATGTCAATTGGTGGAAAATGCACTTGGAAGAGAAGGGGAATAACTCAGATTATGGCAAATGGATTAATCCGGTACTTACTTATTGGGAAAACCTTATGGAGGTTTTGAAATCTCAAATAATATGGAAGGATATATTTTATCATGATTTTTGGCCAAAAAGTGGATGCAAAGCATTTGGATCTTCAAATCTTGTGCAAGATAATACATTTGATAATGAAGATAGAGATGAAAATGATGTACGCTTTTGTGGTCCATTATGTAACAAACCCGCAAAAGAATTTGATCCATGCCTTGATGTGAGAAAAGGAGACTTTGTTCTCATAGAACTATGTGATGTAATGTACCCTGTGTGGCTTGGCATGGCATAAAATGAAGTTAATCAAACTAGAGAATTAGAAACATATCTTAAGGTTCAGCTACAATATTGGATACCTATTTCAAAAAGGAAAAACATCACTGATGAAGAACTATATAGGGATTGTTGGACAAAATATTGGAGAGAAAATATTGATGATCCTCAATGTTGGGAGAATACTTCTTCCATTCTTTGGGCTTGGACACCAAAAGGTGGGTGCAAACCAAATAAAACCAAAATTCCATCAGCGGTGATATCAAAGGTAAAACAAAGCCAAGGGAAAGGAAATGAAGTATTCGAACATTTGAGCTACCTCTCTAATGAAGATGATTGCAATTTGTAATTCAATTCTAATAGCTTATATGATATTGATTGTTTGAAACACCCTTAGCTCATCTCAATTGGTTAGATATTGATAGTTCTCTTATGTGTAATATATGGAATGTTGGAAGGGGCTAAATCATCCCAAGCTTGTGTTTTCTTTTGCTTTGCTAACTTCTTATGTTGCAGGGAATAATGTCAACTAGATGGCTTTGCTAACTTTTTTGTGAAGGAAAAAATGTCGACTAGATGGCTCTCCATTAGCACCAATGTTGTTGACCACAAAGGGACACTATTGACTAAATTCAATCAGATGGATTGTTATCATATATTAATTTTTTTCTAGTGTTTCTAAACACCATACAATGTCAAGATCATTCAATTACGTGGATCGTTAATCGTACATAAAATGTAATTAGGTGTTTCTAAATACCATATGGTTTTGAGATAATTTGCTTTAAATGGATAGTTTTAGATTCAATTATATTTTCTCATCATTTAATAATATTCTATGTTATTTAGATTTTGAGTTTCCTTGAAGTCATTATGTTTTTATATTTTGAAGATATTATTCAAATGATTGGACACATACACACACACACACATATACATATACATATATATATATATATATATATATATATATATATATATATATATATATATATATATATATATATATATATATATATATATATATATATATATATATTAAAATCAAGGTCAGTCTTCTTTTTCTTGGAAGTTCCATTAATGAACTAGTTTTTTAATCTATAATAATATGCTGAATGTTGACTTTAGTCAATTGTATGCTCAATCTTGATCTTCTAAGTAATATTTTGCTTCTTATATGGAACTTCAATCTTATTGTGACTAAATTTATGGTTTATAAGTAATTTGAGAGTTGAAGGAGGCCCTTAGATATACTCAAAAATTTATTTTTTTTAATATTAAGGGTTAGAATGATGAGACTACATCACGTTGAAACTTTAATATTTGCCCCTTAAACAATTATAAATTATAATATGTATATTGAAAATATGAATATTTTTATCCACTTAGGAAGAGGCTCATTGAGTTCAAACCTTAGTGTTGTAAATTAGTAGCAACATTAGCCCAAATTTGCAATATTAGGCCCGAGGTAAGATTTGAAGATTTTATTATCAACAAGAGAGGAAACTACTTGGAGAAGCTTGAATACCAATCTGTAATCATTTTTTAAGATATTTGAATAACATGAATACTTCCAAAAACATATAGTTGCGAAATATAGAACTGTCCCAAAATCATGAATAAGTCCCATTTTTCCTGAATAGGCCTTACTTCTTGGAAGATGCAACACTCATAAGTACTCTAATTATATCCATTTTTGCTACAGGTGAGAATGTTTCTTCATAATGAATCCCTTTGGTTTGTATAAACCGTTTGGCTTCAGGCCTTGATTTCTACCTATTAACTGATCCATTAGAGTTATTCTTTACCTTGCGAGTCCATCTTGAGCTAATGACCTTCATAGATGGTTTCTTGAGCAACAATTTGGAAGTTTGATTCTCTTCTAGAGCTTCTATTTCTTCTTCATGGAACTTCTCCATTCTTGCTTCTTGCCGGCTTATTCATATGTTCATGGTTCTTCAAAATTTGAGTCCTGTGCCATAACCATACCTTTCTAGCTTTCTTTTTTCTCTAGTAGATCTTCTTATAGTTTTTTGAAATGATCGTGCCACATTGTCCTACAATTTTCATTCGCCATTCGAGTTTCAAGAGTTGATTTCCCTTCTTGGAGTCGTTTACTCATCTTCAAAATTAGCTAATGTTTCAAGTGTTAGCTCATTTTTCTTTGTCAATGTTGGGAAGTCTTCCTCTAGGTCATAGGGAAATTTGATTTTCCTACAATCATCTTCAAACCAAGATATTTTTTTATCAAACACAACATCTCTACTTACAATAAAAACTTTTTTTCTTGGATTATATAGCCTTTAAACTTTTTGACTAAGGTCATAGCCAATGAATGTGCATTTCTCTACCATTCGATCTAATTTTCTTCTGATTTATGAAGGTATGTGTGCATATGCTATGCACTCAAAGATTCTCCAATGATCAAGTCTAGGTCTGCTTCCAATCCATGCTTCAGAAAGTGTCATCCCATCTAATGCTTTTGATGGGAGTCTATTAATCAGATAGGTGGTTGTGAATACAACCTCTTCCTATAAGTAGTTGGGCAACTTCTTCTCATTTAGCATTGACCTTGTAGCCTCCACTATGGTTCTATTTCGTCTCTCTACCACTCCATTTTGCTTTTGATCATACTTGGTTGTAATCTATCTTTTGATTCCCCTCTCTTGGAGATAAGAATCAAAGTCATGGGAGAAATATTCTCCCCCTCCATCTCACCTTAGCCTCTTCAAGGTCGTACTTGTTTGATCCTCTACAAGTGCTAGATATTTCTTAAAACATGAGAACACTTCATCTTTGTGCTTCAAAAAGTATAGTATTTTCTATCTTCTGCAATCATCAATGAATGACACATAATATCTAGATCTAGATATTGAAGGATCCTTGCTTGGTCCCCATACATTTGTATGGACTAGCTCCAATAGGCCTCCATGAATGTATCCCTTCTTTGGGAATGGTTGTTTATGAGACTTCCCAAATTAACAAGTACTACATTCGTATATCATGTGTTGTTTGGATATGTTTAGTAGACCATGTGACAAGAGATGGTGGATACCTCCAAAGGATGAGCCCAGTGTTGCAAAAACCTACTCTACACGTGCCAAGATAACTTCAAGGATAGTAAATAGACACCTTAGGCTTAATAATGATGCATATAAAAAACCTTATTACTTTGGAAGATCAATCTCAAATTGATACATCAAAATAGATAGCTTAATTCAAAACAAATGACTCAAAACTTGCTATTTTTGGATGAGGTTCTCTTTGAAATTTCACTCAGATCTCAAAACCTACTAAGAATTGTTTGCAGATGTTTTGCACACTTCAAATTCATATATGGTTAACCCTAAAGCAACAAAAAATGATGAATTTTGATGAGACATATTGAGATTATTTAATTTAGGAACCTTGGGGTGTCATCGCAACATTTAAGGAAGATCTACCTACATAGATAGGTCAGTTCAAATAGATGTAGCTCATAGAATATTGAACCAATGATGATGAGAATTGACAAGATGCAAATAGACATAACACTTTACCTATTTAAATCTCATCAAAACACGAAGTATACATAGAGAAATCAATGATCAAAGTTGACTGACAATGAGACATACACTTGTAGCAGTAGTTAAATTGAACTCCAAGAAATGACTTGAAAGATCAATCTGTATTGAACATATAGTACATGTAAAGCATGGGTAGGAAGCTTGAGGATAAGGGGCATAATCCATGCTTCATCAATAGTATAAATCATGACCAGAACCTCTTTTGAATGTAGTAAAGAATCTCCTCTAGTTCGTGGCTCATTTTGAGTGTATATATAAAGGTATTCGAATTCAAACTTTGGAGGGATCCTACCTAAACGTTCCCTTGTGTTAGGGGAATCTTAGCTAATCATTTTCTCCAGCCTCCACTTCGTGATTATTACCTAAAAAGGTCACGAGGTTCTCTTTGGTATTTACCTTTAATGTAATTACTTTTCAAGTAATCACTTTTACAAGAGATTGTTCTTGTGGCTTCTCTCATTGATAGTATACATAACAAAGTGATGAATCATCAAGCACTAGGCTTGGACAACAAATGCACCAATAGCTCCCCCTCAAGTGTAGCATGCTTGAGTCTTCATTCTTTTTGGTTCCTAGAAAACCAATCATTCCTTTGAACCTACTTATCTTGATACCATCCAATGGCTTAGTAAACATGTCTACACATTGAAGATTAGTAGATACATAGGATATTTGAATATCCTTACTCAACAACTTCTCTCTTACATAGTGATAATGGACTTGAATATGCTTTGTTCTAGCATGGTAGACTAGATTAGCTGCTAAGTGAAGTGAGCTAGTGTTTGTTGGTGCAATTCACAAGCCTACACATTTGGCTTGTAGTCCATACACATATGAAGAAGCATGGGAACCAATGCTAGAGGATAATTACCTTTTTTATTTCTTGTAAAAGTCATATTTGACTTGGAATCTTTGTAAACACCTACCAAGAAGAACTCGTGGAAAATTTAGGATTTGATTGATAAAATATCTCCTATAATGGAGTAACACTTTTTAGAGGAAGCCAAAATTTGAATTCAAATTCAAATTGGAAGTAAACTCTTAAATAAACCTCTAAGAAAAAGTCATGGGTAGAAGACTCATCAATCCCGGGCTATTCATTGTACTTTCTGAGTGTGTGTGAGGCCTACACTCTAGCCCACACCTCTCTACACTATTAGGCAATGATCTTCATGCCTATGGAATTGTACAACATTGTTCGTTAATACATTACAATAATATTGTTCATTTCTAAGTTCTCTGTCATAGTCTCTATGAGTCAGTCAACTTGTGCAACTCATATCTCATTCATTTCTCCACCAAATTCAAAGATCTATAACTTGATGGAACCAGCTCAACGTATTCTACATGCTATCAAAATTTTAAAGGATTTCTATGCAACCATTTCAGAGAAAAGTCCGTCAAGGTGATCACTGGTCGAAGTCTGCATCAGTCCTAAAAAATCGGGGGTAAAGGTTTACTTGCTAGATTAATTTCTCTGGACATAGTTAATCTTTTTAAGTGATTCCACTTGAAATAGTTAGCTTGCTAAGCTAATTAGATACTCCCAAAAGGAATTTTTCCAACTCCTAATATGCTGGTCATAGTGAGCAAAAGATACAGCAGGTCTATGGTCTAAAATAGAAGGTTTTCTTGAAGACTTGAAGTTCAAAGTTGTCTGTTTTGATTCAATCTTTTCATACATCATTTCCAAAGTACATAGGCCATTTTATGGTGTTATTGGAAAGCTAAGAAGGTCTGCTTATCAACTATGAAGCATCAAAGGGCTAGTACAAAGTAGGATTTGGCAGTACCTACTCATCATTCTGAAGTATTCATCGATCTTCCCAAAAGTGGTATCAGAGCAAAGTCAAGGTAAAATGGGAGATGGTTTTCCTTCATTTATTGATAAATTGGACAGGAAAAACTATCAGGCATGGTCTGTAAGGATGAAGACATAGCAACAAGGAAGGAGTCTTTACGGATACATCTCAAGAGATGAGGAATTGCCCTCATTTAAAACCAAAGGACTACCAACAAAGGAAGAACATGAGAAGCTCAACAGATGGTGTGCCAAGGATGCATTAGCAAGGTCTTACTTACTCAAATCCATCTCTGATTTTCTTTTGCCACATATTAGAAACTGTAAGACATCCCAAGGGACTTGGGAAACCTTGTCATCCTATTTAACAAGGGCTAGAAAAAACCAATTGTGGATTGAATTCACCACACTAAGGAAGCAAACTAAGCAGGCTATTTTAGAGTATGTAACTAAGATTAAAGATGTAGCAGATCAATTAGCAAGCATAGGAGAAGAGATTGAAGAAGAGTAGATAGTAAGGGAAGTGATCAATGGGATTAAAGCTGATGACAAATGGGAAAGCTTCACCACTGCCATGGACCTATACATGGACATGAAAATTCCAGATCTTACCACTCTCATGAGGCAATTGTTCACTCATGAAGCCAAACTCAATAACAATGGAGACTCATCCAAAGGTAATAGATCTTCTGCCCTATACATTGATAAAAGTAAGTCTAAAGATAAAGGCAAGAACAAGAAAGGAGAGGATGAAGGCACTACCTCCCAAGCCAACTATGCAGGGAGAGGTAGATCATCAAGAGGAAGGGGCAGAGGAGGTAAGCAAGGTAGGGGGAGATCCTATAACTCCTCACCATGCAACATTTTTGGTTTATCAAATCATACTACAGATGAGTGTTTCAGGAACTAAGAGAGGTAGAGGATATCAAAGAGGTGGATACTCACAGTCAAGAGGAAGATTCAACCATCATCAAGGATACAACAACAGTTACTACAACAACATCTACAACAACAGCTACAATGGCAACTACCAAGGAGGATTCAAATCCGAAAAGGATTACAACAACTATACACAAGAGCAAGATGATTCTCTTTTGATTCTGAACATGACTTCAAAACCAGGTACAAATGATGACCATATCTTCTACATTGACTCAGGATGCTAAAATCATGTGGCTGGCAATGTAGCTCTTCTCTCTGATCTTGAAGAACCAAGAGGAAAGCATCAAGTACAAATAGGTGATGACACAAAGCACTCAGTAGTTAAAGTTGGAAATGTTAAGACTTGTGATGGAAATAAAAACTTGTTGAGTAGGGTACTATATGTGCCAACCATTACAAAAAACTTGATACGTTTTGGACAGATTGTGGAAAAAGGTCTCCATGTTATATTCAACCAATTTGGAGCATTTGTGGAGGATCCCAAGCATGGGTTCAAGAGAATTGCTAAAGGAGAAAAGACAGGTAGACTTTTTACTTTTGAGCTAGAAGATACAAAGAATATTGCACTCTACAATTATAAAGATCAAACACTTTTAGAGGTTGAGATTTGGCATAAAAGATTAGGACATGTAGGAGAAAGAACCTTGAAATAAATATGCAGGGACCAATGTGTTCTTGGGATACCTAATGTATCCAAGCAACATATGATCTACAAGTGTGGTGCTTGTCAGTTTTGGAAGTCTCACAGGTTACCCTTCTCAGGGAAAGGCTACATGCATGAGGACTACCTAGAACTTGTCCATGCAGATGTATGGGGACCAAGAAAAGACCCCTCAATCTCAAGATCAAGGTACTATGTATCTTTTATTGATGATTATAGCAGGTGGACTGTATTGTACTTTATGAAGCACAAAGATGAAGTGTTCAATTGTTTTAGAAAATATCTTGCACTTGTTGAGAATCAGACAGGGAAGAATCTAAAGAGGCTAAGGTTAGATGGAGGAGGTGAGTACTTCTCAAATGAGTTTGAAGCATTCTTGTAGGACAGAGGAATCAAGAGAGAAATCACCACAAGGTATACTCTTGAACAGAATGGGGTAGCTAAAAGAAGAAATAGATTGATTGTTGAAACAGGTAGGTCAATGTTGAATAAGAAGAAATTACCTAACTACTTATGGGTAGAGAGTGTATCTACTACCAGTTACCTCATAAACAGGCTGCCATCTAAATCTCTTGATGGGATGACCCCTTATGAAGCAAGGCATGGTAGCAGAACCTCACTTGATCATTGCAGGATATTTGGATGTGTAGCATATGTACACATTCCTTCTCAGATAAGAGGTAAGCTAGACCCTAAGGCTGAGAAGTGTATCTTTATTGGATATGATCTAAATCAGATAGGGTACATGTTCTACAACCCTTCAAATAAGGGATTCATGGTTAGTAGAGATGTTGTCTTTGATTGGTATGAGAATGAATGCAGGAAGGTTAAACTACCCTATGACTTGGAGGAGGAGTTTCCAAGTCTTACTAAGGAGGAACCTACTCAGAATGAAGACACCACTTTAGATGATGAAGACATTATCAATCTTGAGGAATTCAAGGCATGGAAGTCCAAAGGCAAACTCAAAATGAAGAAACTTGAAGACATACCAAAATCTTCAAATCAAGCAATCAAAAGATCACAAAGGGAGAGCAAAAAACCTATCAGATATGGGTATGACACCTCTCTTGTCACTAAACATTCTATTTATCTTGCCAAAGACTTGTCAATTGAAGAACCAGGATCATATGAAGAAGCAAAGACCAAGACAGAATGGAAGGAAGCTATGGATGAGGAGATTGAAGCACTCAAAGAAAGTGACACATGGGAACTAGTACCAAAGAAAGAGTCCATGAAGGTAATTGGATCTAGATGGATCTATAAACTCAAAAGAAATCTGATGGATCAATAAACATGTACAAAGCTAGATTGGTGGCCAAGGGTTTTGCACAAACCCAAGGCATTGACTATGAAGAAACATTCTCATCTGTAGCCAAGATGCCAACCATGAGGATATTGGTAAGTGTGGCTGCATCTAAAACTTGGAACATGTATCAATTGGATGTAAAAAATGCATTTCTCAATGGATGGATTTCAAAGGAGGTATATATGTCACAACCTCCTGGCTATGAGGATCCAAACAAGGTAAAATATGTATGCAAGTTGAATAAAGCTCTTTATGGATTGAAGCAGGCACCTAGGGCATGGAATCACAGGTTGACACATATCTTCAAGACCAAGGTTTTGTCATGAGCAAGGCAGACACTTCTCTATTCATCAAGAAAAGTAATTGAGAGGTAATATACCTATGTGTATATGTTGGTGATATCATACTTACAGGTAATGATGTCAATGGAATCAGGCAAATCAAGAACCAGATGATGAAGGAGTTCAAGATCAATGATCTTGGTTTACTAAAGTACTTTCTTGAACTTGAGTTAGTCTATACTAACTCTGGAATCTATATTACTCAGAAAAAATACATACACGATATGTTGAAGAAATTTCATTTGCAAGATGCCAAAGTTGCGAGTACTCCAATGGAGGTAAACCTAAAACTAATTGCCCATAAAGGTGATGAAATTGATGATATTACAGGTTACCAAAGCATAGTGGGAAGCTTGAACTCTGCTACCTTAACAAGAATAGATATTGCATATGGAGTTAGTGTGCTAAGTCACTTCATGCACAAGCCAAGGGTACCTCACTTGGAGGCTGTAGAAAGGATATTAAAATACCTCAAGGGTACTCAACATCATGGTTTGTATTTCCCTTACACTTCAGACTTGGACATTAAGATCTATTCAGATGCAAATTGGGCAGGAATATGCAAGGATGATAGGAGGAGCACTTCAGGATACATTTCGTTTGCAAGTGATAAACCAATATCATGGTCTTCAAAGAAGCAACCTACTATTGCTTTATTTTCTACAGAAGCAGAGTATAGAGGATTGGGCAATGCTACTCAAGAAGCCATATGGATCAAGTTATTGTACACAGAATTTTTGGGTTTGTATACTACCTTACCATTGATATTTGGAGATAATAGAAGCTCACTTCACCTTGCAGCTAATCCTATTTATCATGCTAGAACCAAGCATATAGAGTTCCATTACCATTATGTGAGAGAGAAGCTATTAAGCAAGGACATTCAACTAACATATGTATCAACCAACATTGCAGTGTGCAGATTTGTTAACTAAAGCATTGGATGGAACCAAGCTTTGCAGGTTCAAAACAATGATTGGATTGCAGGATATACATGAAGAGTGAAGAATGAAGACCAAGCCAAACTGTTTGGCTTGAGGGGGAGCTTTTGGTGCAATTCACAAGCCTACACATTGGACTTGTAGTCCATACACATATGAAGAAGCATGGGAACATATGCTAGAGGATAATTACCTTTTTTATTTCTTGTAAAAGTCATATTTGACTTGGAATCTTTGTAAACACCTACCAAGAAGAACTCGTGGAAAATTTAGGAGTTGATTGATGGAATATCTCCTATAATGGAGGAACACCTTTTAGAGGAAGCCAAAATTTGAATTCAAATTCAAATTGGAAGTAAACTCTTATATAAACCTCTAAGAAAAAGTTGCGGGTCGAAGACTCATCAATCCTGAGCTATTCATTGTACTTTCTGAGTCTGTGTGAGGCCTACACTCTAGCCCACACCTCTCTACACTATTAGGCAATGCTCTTCATGCCTATGGCATTGTACAACATTGTTCAATAATACATTACGATCATATTGTTCATTTTTGAGTTCTTTGTCATAGTCTCTATCAGTCAGTCAACTTGTGCAACTCATATCTCACTCATTTCTCCACCAAATTCAAAGATCTAGAACTTGATGGAACCAGCTCAACGTATTCTACATGGTATCAAAATTTTAAGGATTTCTATTCAACCATTTCTTACAAAAGTCTGTCGAGGTGATCACTGGTCGAAGTCTACATCAGTCCTAAAAAATCGGGGGTAAAGGTTTACTTGCTAAATTAATTTCTTTGAGCATAGTTAATATTTTTAAGTGATTCCACTTGAAATAGTTAGTGTGCTAGGCTAATTAGATAACCCTAAAAGGAATTTTTCCAATTCCTACTGTGCTGGTCATACTGAGCAAAAGATACAACAGGTGTATGGTCTAAAATAGAAGGTTTTCTTGAAGACTTGAAGTTCAAAGTTGTCTATTTTGATTCAATCTTTTCATACATCATTTCCAAAGTACATAGGCCATTTTATGGTGTCATTAGAAAGCTAAGAAGGTCTACTTATCAACCTACTCATCATTCTGAAGTATTCATCCATCTTCCCAACAGTGTTATCACCAAAGATGTGAGGTGCTAGAGTATGTAACCCCAAATCTGAATATAGACGTTTCAACCACATTGCTTCTTGTGTTGCATTTGCTAAACCTCTCTATTAAGCCTCAATAGATGATAGAGCAACAGTTTCTTGCTTCTTTGATGACCATGAGATCATCTTTGAGCCTGCAAAAGGCAAATAACTTGTTGTACTCTTCCTAGCATCCTTTCATCTAGCCAAATTTGAATCTGAGTAGATTCTGAGATCAATCTATGAAGTAAAGGGGTAGAAAATCCCTTCATTGATGGTGGCCTTCAAGTATTTGAGCACTTTTTTGGCTGCTTCCATGTGTGGCTTCCTTGGCTTGTGCATGAAATGACTGAGTATGCTAATACCATAGCATATGTCCACCCTTGTGAGGGTTGCATAGTTCAAAGTTCCTACTAACCTTTGATAATGAATTTATAGAGAGTTGACATTTCCTTGTGCCCTAGTACAGAATGGTGTAGCTAAAATGATGAATAGAACTATTCAAAATAGAGTAGTCTCTATGCTACATCATGCAAACCTTTCACAAGATTTTTGGGCAAAAGCATTATTGACTTCATTTCTTGTGATTAACCTTTCACCTAGTACTACCAAAGGTCTGAAAATGGCACAAGAGTTATGGACAAGGAAGCCACCATATTATGATCATCTTTGAGTTTTTGGGTGTGAAGCATATGTTCATATACCCAAAAATCTTAGAAAAAAGTTGGACCATAAATCAAAGAAATGCATTTTTCTTGGATATGGTCGAGAAGAACAATTTGGATATTGCTTATGGGATCCTAAAACATGATCCATGATCAAAAGTAGTGATGTCCTTTTCAATGAGTCTAAGATGCATAAACAACCCATTAAGGAGGTTGAAATGAGAAGAGTGGTGTTTGAGGATACTAGTCCTCCAGTTAGCATGCATAAAAATGCTCCACATAGGGATGTTCAAGAGAATGTCGGATCATGTCAGTCTACAAATGTTCCTGTTCAACAACCAATGAGACGCTCTACACATGTCTCATATCCACGTGATAGATATGTTTGAGGTTTAGATTTTGTTATGCTAATAGATATCGGTGAGCCTTCGTTCTACAAAAAGGCTATGCAAAGAGAGGATCATCAAGTGGAAGCATGCCATGAAGAGTGATTCGGATTCTATTCACAAGAATGGTACTTGGGATTTAGTACCCTTGCCAAAGGGTAGGAAAGCTTTACCATGTAAATGGGTATATAAGCTAAAATTCACATTAGATAGTGCTTCTCCAAAGTATAAAGCATGACTTGTTGCAAAGGGTTTTAAGCAATAACATGGTGTTGATTTTGAGGAAATGTTCTCTCAAGTGGTCAAGATGACTATCCTATGCATGTTGCTTGGATTCGTTGCAACGGAGGACTTAGAGCTAGTCCAAATGGATATGAAAATTGCTTTCTTGCATGAAGATCTTATAGATGAGATCTATATGGAACAACTAGAGGGCTATGTAGTTCTTGGCAAGGAAAGTCTAGTTTCTAAGCCCAAGAAGAGCTTGTATGGACTTAAAAAGTCCCCTAGAACCAAAAGTGTGATGCTTTTATGAAGTCTCAAGGCTATTCTCGAAGCAATGAGGATCATTGTCTCTACACAAAGAGATGCTCAGATGGTAGCTTGATATGATTGATACTTTATGTCGATGATATGTTGGTTGCTGGGAAGTCCTCTTATGACTTGTCAATTCTCAAAAAGAAGTTGAGCCAAACATTTGATATGAAGGATTCGGGGGATGGCAAACATATTCTTGGCATGCACATTACTCATGATAGGATTAAAAGATGCCTATACATGTCTCAAAGTGAGTACATAGCAAAATTACTTCACATGTTCAATATGCAAGGTGGAAAGTCATTGAGTATACCATTACCCACATATGTGAGCTTGAGAAAGGTTGATTGCCCGAAATCAGATGAGTAGAAGCAATTCATGACCAAAATTCCCTATTACTTTGTTGTTGGTGGTCTCATGTATGCTATGGTAGCTATGAGTCCAGACATTGCATTTGCAATGGCAGTTGTGAGAAGATACATGTCTAATCCTAGCAAGAAACATTGGGAAGTGGTCAAGATGATTTTTTGAGATATCTGAGTGGCACTACGGACAAATGCTTAGGTAGAGGGAAAGCATCCATTATTGGTTACATAGATTCTAACTATGCTGGTTGTGTAGACAATTGTAAGTGTACATGAGGGTACATTTTTCATTTTTTTGGAGCTACTATCACTTGGAGATCTCATCTTCAAGAATGTACAGCTATTCCACAACCGAAGTAGGGTATGTTGCAGCAAGCGAGGCATGTAAGGAAGCATTGTGGCTTTCTTTTCTTGCTTGTGATATGGGTTTACCTCAGCATGTACCTCATTTTTTTAGTGATAGTTAGAGTGCCATTGCTTTGGTGAAGAATCTGGTCTATCATGCAAAGACCAAAAACATTGAGGTGAGGTATCACTTCATTAGAGATTGCTTAGCCACTAAGCGCATTATTCTTGAGAAGGTTCACACTGGAGATAATGCTCCATATGCTTTGACTAAAGCTCTACCATAGAATAGCTTTCGATAGTGCTATCACTTGATGGGGGTTACATGATTCATGATTTTACAAAGACACTTGTATACTTTGTAACATGCCGATTAGGTGGGAGGTATAGTTTGTATAATTACGCTTAGGTATTCTTTATCATTCTTTATTTTTCTTCCATACTTACTTTGGCCATACTGGCATTTAGTGGGAGATTGTTAATGTTAGTGTCCATGTGAAAGGCCAAATGGCCATCATGCACTTCTTTCTATATGTTCCTTCATAAAACATATAGTGGCTTGGTCAACCACAAACTGTAAGTTTGTCCAAACACTTTACAATGATCAAGTGTTGGTTTCTTACCCCACCAAGCTTCATAAGGGGTCATTCCATTTAAAGTTGTACATGGTAATTTGTTTACAAGATATGTGGTTGTATTTAGAGCTTCAGCCCAAAGATAGTTTGGACAATTCTTCTCCTTTAACATTGGTCTTGCAAACTCAATTAGAGTTCGGTTGCTCCTTTCTGCTACTCCATTTTGTTGCGGTGTATACCTACAAGTTATTTCTCTTTTGATACCTGCATTTCACAAATAATCATTGAACTCTTGAGAAAAATATTCTCCTCCTCCATCAGACCTTAGTCTTTTGCGTTTTTGTGCTATAAGTCTTTCAGCATATGCATGAAAATGCCTAAAAGCTCCAAATACGTCTGACTTCTCTTTCAAAACATAAAGAGTTATCCATCTTGTTGCATCATCAATAAAAAAAACGTAATACCTTGAACCGCTGATAGATCCTTCTTTTGTTGGTCCCCATACATCTGTATGTATGAGTTCTAGCAAACCATCGTGTTTGTAACCCTTCTTCTGAAATGGTAGCCTGTGTGCTTTTCCCATCTGACAAGCTTCACATTTGTGAATCATATGTTGATTCTTCATTTTCGGTAATCCTCTTACGGATTGTTTCTCCACCATCATTTTGATTCCTTTTTCATTAGAATGTCCTAACCTCTTATGCCAAAGGTCCAATTCTGTAAACACTTCATCACCATGTGTGATTAAAGCTTGACCAACATTCCCTTGTACTTTAAGAGTAAAAATTCTACCTTCCTTTTTACAATGAACAATTTGATTGTATACATTCTCTAGATCTTCAACAAATACTCCTTCATTTGTAAACCTGACTTGAAAACCTTTTTCTACTATCTGTCCCACACTGATCAGATTCTTCGGGATTGTTGGAACATACAAAACATTTGTTAGCAGTTCAGCTCCATTCTTACACTTCACTTCTCCAATTGACCTCACATTATGTTTTGTGTTATCACCAGTTTGTACTGTATGATTTGAAATGCCTCCTTCCAGTTCAGATAACAATTCTATATTCTTGACAAATGATTTGAACAACCAGAGTCAATATAGAATACCTTGAGATCTTTATTCTCTGACAATCTTATCGAATTCATCATCAACGTTGTATGATTGTCATTCCGTGTATCACTCCTATAGTTGTAGTAGGTAGTGTTGTGAGTCTGATTCTGTCCCCAACTTCTTGCTCAACCTCTACCATATTCGCCACTTTGACTTTGTCTACCTCTTTGATATCTTCCGCTTCTGCATCTGCTATTGTTATTCTGATTCTCACTTGTTCCTTGAGAATTATGCCAGCAATCATGAGCCAAATGATTGCTTAATCCACAGATCCAACAAGCCTTCTTATTGTTATTTTGATTACCTCTTCCTTTTGTATTACCTCTTCTTTTACTTCTGGCATTACCTCTTCCTCTTGCATAATTTTCTTGAGTATTCATCTCTTCTTCATCTTTTTCTTTACCTTTATCACCTTTCTTCTTACTCCTTGCGTACATAGCAGAACTATGTCCTTTATCTCCATTTGTCTTCAAATCTTGCTCAAATGTTAGCATTAATCCAAGCAACCGATTTAAATCTAGTACAAAGTGATTTAAAGAAAGTTCAATTGAGAGTACGAAAGGTTTCCACCTTTCATCTCCTCTCAATCCTACAAGCAATTGTGCTATTAACCTGTGGTCTTCGATATCTTCGTCAATAGATCCAAGACTGTTTGCCAAGTCCTTCATCTTAGTGACATAATCACTAATGCTTTGACTTTGTTTTTTCTTGAACGTTGTAAATTCTGACCATAAGCTAGCCTTCCTAGCTTTCATAGTGTTTTGGAAATGATCTTCCAATGCACTCCATATGTCTTCCGCTTTGTCTAGACCTCTAATGTGTGGTAATAGATGAACTGTAGCGGTATTGTAGATATACGCTCTTGCCATTGCATCTTTCTTCCACCATAGCTTCAAGGCTTCTAAATCTTCTTTCTTTGGTTGACTATCATCTCCAAAGCTAGGCTTTCTTTCTTCTCCTATCACATATATCATTAAGTTCTAACTCATAAGTAAGGCTTCCATTCGCATTACCCATGCGGGATAGTTATCTCTGTCCAATTTGTCAATACTTACTGTTAGATATACTTTTCGTCACTTAGATGTGTCAAAATTGTGGTTTAGACTCATCGGAATATCAACATAATTTCATCGGATTGTTACCGGACTGTCATCATAATTTCACCATAATTGTATCAGAATGTTACCGAAATCAACTGCAATTCTGTTTGTAATTACTTCAAATGATTGTAGTTGAAGTAAGGAAGTAATACCTGAGCTTCCTTCAGTGAATGAACTCTATCTAAACTTTGAGATAAAACTTCACCAATTCTCGATCTCTTTACTTTCAGACACAATACTATGCGTACATGTCCCATTTTAAATAACTCTTTTGATCAGTTTGTAGTTGAGACTACTAGCTTCAAGA
>CM035416.1:122509810-122519810 GCA_020310875.1 Ceratopteris richardii | reverse complement strand
TCTTAGAAGTGAGTAGAAACTCTCTCATCACTCAGTTGTAAAATTCCTTCAGGAATGAAAGAAAATTGCGCCCGATGTTTCTGTACGTTCTCCTTTTGTGCTTGATCATTTCAAGAATCCTTTTGTAGATGTCTAAGTCCATAGTTAATGATTCTATGGTTAAAGTTTGAGAGTCTAATTGTAAACATGTTGTGAGAATTATGAGTAGGAACATTCATATGTGAAGAAGTGTTCACTGTTTCTTCAAACAGGCGCAATCTCGATGGTCAAGGATTTGATCATTTCTCACTGCACAGGTTAAAGTTTTGCATGAATGAGGAATCAAAATTTAAGTTAAAAGGTAAGCCATCTATGGCTAAAAGCATTTGTATAAACAGGTAGATTGAGAGAACCAAGTGTTAGAAGTTACAGGTGTCTGAATTGACTTTTTAGAAGAGCAATTTTTAGACATAGGTAACTTGTTGAGATTATTTCTCAAGATCTACTGAATCTTTTGGAGTGATTCAACTTGGAGAAGGTGCACAAACTGTAGGCAACACCTTGTGCAAAGTTTCATAAAAACTTTACATAATTGATAAGTTAATGAGAGAGATATGTGCAGCAGACTTTCTGTGTAGTCATCTTCTTCACAGGTTTTTTCAAAATATTTATAATTGATCATTGATCCTCTAAAATTGGTGAAGGTTTGAGTTACTCTTGTTATAGAGGTGCTCTAACTACAAGAGTAGCTTGTTCTTTTGGAGATTAACACTCTCCATCATTGAATACCTCTGATTTATCTTTGATCACATAGATAGTGATCCATCTTGTAGCATCATCAACATAGATAATATATTACCTTGAACCATTGATACTAAAATCTTTTGATGGTCCCCACACATCTGTGTGTACCAACTCAAGCTTCTCTGAATACATAAAACCATGCTTGGAATAAGATTTGTTAGTCGGCCGCCGGATGGGGACATGTAAAACCAAATCTTGTACATGCACGCGCGAAAAATGATTACGCGACAGTTGTAATTTCTTATATAAAGCAATGTAAAGAGAGCGAGACACGACGATTCTGGGAATCACCAGACTGTTCGTCTGGGTGTTTGTCAGAGCGCTGTTGTAACACTGTTGTGAAATCTCTGAGTACTCTGGGTGTTGTGTACGATTTCGTATCGTGTTGTCTATTAGTACTGTGGTGTACCGTAACGGGTGTTGAAGTACCGGACTGTTCGTCTGGGGGGGGGGGGAGAATTTCTGCATATTGCTATAACGATTGTTTGTCTAAGTTCTTGAATCCTCTGAGTATTCGGTACACCTCTGTATCTTGTTATCTGTGCGGAGTTGAGTTAGTGTGACGACTTGCCTGATGACTAGGTTGGGACATTGCATGTACATGGCTGGTTAAGTTGAAATCTCTGTCTCGTTCTATCGGTTGTTATAGATACTGACGGGGATGTTAGTTTAATAGATGTTCAGTAAGCTCTCTCGGTGATGGTATGAGTCGGTTATCTTGCAGGATCTTATTGTTATGATCTACTGATTAAGTGTGCAGTGATGTTGCTATACCTGTAAGGGGCATCTGTTGAGTAGAGATAGTGTAAGTGGGATACTGTTCTAAGAACTCTGAGTATAATCGTTGATTTCGGAGTTGTTGTTTAGACGTACCTTTTCGGTAAGATGGAAGTGCTATTCAAGTCTGTCACAGTACAGTAAGAGCAGTAAACCCCTTTAGGGTAGTTGAGAGCCTTAAACAAGTTTGAATATGAACTGTAAGATTATGAAAGTAGTTGAGGTTCGATAGAATCGGACCGCAAGGTATTGTTAGGTGTAAAGTGGTTAGCCTGGGAAAATCAAGTCTAAGGGCCTCTATTTCTACAGACCCCTTCCACTCCCAAGAACCCACTTAGGTCGGTTAAACGCTCTTCTGATAGTTAGAACGAAGCGGTTTAACAGTTAACACTTGGCGCCATCTGTGGGAAAGTGGCATCAAGATCGTCATTCGTCTGTCAGGATCGAACATCAAGATTATCGTTTGTTTGTCGGAAGTAGCAATAGAACCAGATTGTTGCAAACTTGCTGTGGAAACGTGATTGTAAAATTTTATCGATAGTAATACTACGCGATTAGTACAAAAGATGATACATGCCGGTTAGTCGATCCGGTGAAATGTATCCCAAGAACCATCAGTCTGGAGTACTTAATGTACTAAAGACAACTCTAGGAGGTAGAAGTACAACTAGGTCTGACCCAGTTGTCAAGAAAGTCAAGAACGTTAGAACTGATTCCGGTCATATTTCCCGCTGGATGGGGACATGTAAAACCGAATCTTGTACACGCACGCGCGAAAAATGGTTACGTGACAGTTGTAATTTCTTATATAAAGCAATGTAAAGAGAGTGAGACACGACGATTCTGGGAATCACCAGACTGTTCGTCTGGGTGTTTGTCAGAGCGCTGTTGTAACACTGTTGTGAAATCTCTGAGTACTCTGGGTGTTGTGTACGGTTTCGTATCGTGTTGTCTATTAGTACTGTGGTTTACCGTAACGGGTGTTGAAGTACCGGACTGTTCGTCTGGGGGGGGGGAGAATTTCTGCATATTGCTATAACGATTGTTTGTCTAAGTTCTTGAATCCTCTGAGTATTCGGTACACCTCTCTATCTTGTTATCTGTGCGGAGTTGAGTTAGTGTGACGACTTGCCTGATGACTAGGTTGGGACATTGCATGTACATGGCTGGTTAAGTTGAAATCTCTGTCTCGTTCTATCGGTTGTTATAGATACTGACGGGGATGTTAGTTTAATAGATGTTCAGTAAGCTCTCTCGGTGATGGTATGAGTCGGTTATCTTGCAGGATCTTATTGTTATGATCTACTGATTAAGTGTGCAGTGATGTTGCTATACCTGTAAGGGGCATCTGTTGAGTAGAGATAGTGTAAGTGGGATACTGTTCTAAGAACTCTGAGTATAATCGTTGATTTCGGAGTTGTTGTTTAGACGTACCTTTTCGGTAAGATGGAAGTGCTATTCAAGTCTGTCACAGTACAGTAAGAGCAGTAAACCCCTTTAGGGTAGTTGAGAGCCTTAAACAAGTTTGACTATGAACTGTAAGATTATGAAAGTAGTTGAGGTTTGATAGAATTGGACCGCAAGGTATTGTTAGGTGTAAAGTGGTTAGCCTGGGAAAATCAAGTCTAAGGGCCTCTATTTCTACAGACCCCTTCCACTCCCAAGAACCCACTTAGGTCGGTTAAACGCTCTTCTGATAGTTAGAACGAAGCGGTTTAACAGTTAACACTTGGCGCCATCTGTGGGAAAGTGGCATCAAGATCGTCATTCGTCTGTCAGGATCGAACATCAAGATTATCGTTTGTTTGTCGGAAGTAGCAATAGAACCAGATTGTTGCAAACTTGCTGTGGAAACGTGATTGTAAAATTTTATCGATAGTAATACTACGCGATTAGTACAAAAGATGATACATGCCGGTTACTCGATCCGGTGAAACGTATCCCAAGAACCATCAGTCTGGAGTACTTAATGTACTAAAGACAACTCTCGGAGGTAGAAGTACAACTAGGTCTGAACCAGATGTCAAGAAAGTCAAGAACGTTAGAATTGATTCCGGTCATATTCCCCGCCGGATGGGGACATGTAAAACTGAATCTTACACACGCACGCGCGAAAAATGGTTACGCAACAGTTGTAATTTCTTATATAAAGCAATGTAAAGAGAGTGAGACACGACGATTCTGGGAATCACCAGACTGTTCGTCTGGGTGTTTGTCAGAGCGCTGTTGTAACACTGTTGTGAAATCTCTGAGTACTCTGGGTGTTGTGTATGATTTTGTATCGTGTTGTTTGTTAGTACTGTGGTGTACCATAACGGGTGTTGAAGTACCAGACTGTTCGTCTAGGGGGGGAAGAATTTCTGCATATTGCTATAACGATTGTTTGTCTAAGTTCTTGAATCCTCTGAGTATTTGGTACACCTCTGTATCTTGTTATCTGTGCGGAGTTGAGTTAGTGTGACGACTCGCCTGATGACTAGGTTGGGACATTGCATGTACATGGCTGGTTAAGTTGAAATCTATGTCTCGTTCTATCGGTTGTTATAGATACTGACGGGGACGTTAGTTTAATAGATGTTCAGTAAGCTCTCTCGGTGATGGTCTGAGTCGGTTATCTTGCAGGATCTTATTGTTATGATCTACTGATTAAGTGTGCAGTGCTGTTGCTATACTTGTAAGGGGCATCTATTGAGTAGAGATAGTGTAAGTGCGATACTGTTCTGAGAACTCTGAGTGTAATCATTGATTTCGGAGTTTTTGTTTAGACGTACCTTTTCGGTAAGATGGAAGTGCTATTCAAGTCTATCACAGTACAGTAAGAGCAGTAAACCCCTTTAGGGTAGTTGAGAGCCTTGAACAAGTTTGACTATGAACTGTAAGATTACGAAAGTAGTTGAGGTTCGATAGAATTGGACCGCAAGGTATTGTTAGGTGTAAAGTGGTTAGCCTGGGAAAATCAAGTCTAAGGGCCTTTGTTTTTACAGACCCCTTCCACTCCCAAGAACCCACTTAAGTCGGTTAAACGCTCTTCTGATAGTTAGAACGAAGCGGTTTAACAGTTAACAGATTGCTTATGAGCCTTACCTAATTGACATGCCTCACATATGTATGTCATATGTTGACCTGCAACATTAGGCAATCCAAGCACTTAATCATTGTTAACCATATCTTTAATACCTCTTTCATTAAAATGTCCAAGCCTTTTGTGCCAAAGATCTAACTCAGAAATCTTATGTCCTTCATAGGTGAACAAGGCATGACCAACATTACCTTGAATGTTCAATGTGAACAATCTTCCTTCTTTCTTCCCTGAAACAATTTGTTTATACCCATTGCTAGGGTCTTCCACAAAAACTCCTTCATTAGTGAACCTAACTTCATAACCTTTTTCACCAATTTGTCCTAAACTTATCAGATTCTTTGGAATTGTAGGAACATACAAAACCTTACTCAAGATAGTACTTCCATCCTTGGCCTTCATTAATCCAATTGACTTCACATTGTGCTTTGTATTATCACCTGTTTGAATTACATGATTAGTTACCTTATTTTCCAAATCAGTCATCAATGCTATGTTGCCACTCAGGTGATTGGTACACCCTGAATCAATGTAGAAGACTCTTTGGTCTTCACTTTGCCTTTCACAAGTTGCATTCATAATCAATGTTGAATCCTCCTTCTGATCTGAAGCATAATTGTAGTAGGTATTGTTGTATTGTTGGCTTTGGAATCCTCTACCTGCATTTCTTCCAAAATAACCTCTACTACCTCTAGCTCTGAAATTACCTCTTTGATTTCTGCCATCTCTTCCTCTTTAATTAAAGTTCTGACTATATCCACCATTATTTTGAGTATTATGCCAACAATCATGAACTAAGTGATTTGTCTTACCACAAATCTAGCAAGCTTTGACTCCATCTTTATTACTTCTGCCTCTTCCTCTACCTTTGCCACCTCCTCTTCCTCTTAGGAACTTAGCTTGGCTAGTTTTACCTTCATCTTCATTTCCTAGTTGCTTCCCTTTGCTATTCTTCTTTTTATCCTTTGAATACATTGGTTGACCTGCACTCTTATCACTTTCACCTTTGACATCTTGCTCAAAGGTTAGCATGTGTCCTAGCAACTGATTCAAATCAGGAGTAAAATGATCTAGTGATAATTCAGTAGACAAACTGAATGGTTTCCACTTGTCATCACCTCTCAAACCTGTGAGAATTTACCTTACCAATTTATCCTCCTCAATATCTTCATCGACTGCTCCTAATGCATCTGGAGTGTCTTTCATCCTTGTTACATAATCTGAAATGGATTGAGAGGCCTTCTTCTTGAATGTGGTAAACTCAGCCCACAAGGATGCCTTCCTTGACTTTGTGGTGTTTTGGAAATGCTCCTTCAAAGCATTCCATATATCACTTGCACTTTCAAGACCTTTAATGTGAGGTAGCAAGTAGTCATTAACTCCCATATAGATAATGCTCCTAGCTTGAGCATCTCTCTTCATCCAAGTCTTCAATCTGGCAATTCATCCCTAGTTGGAACACTAGGATCTCTGAACTGAGGCTTTTCTTTTTCACCTGTGATATAACCTATCAAGTCTTTGCTCATAAGATGAGCTTCCATCCTCATTGACCATGCTGGATAGTTCTCTCTATCCAATTTCTCTATCTGAAGAGAATCTCCCATTCTTTCTACCTGTGTATTCAATTCTTCAACCTTTATAAGCAATAAGTGTACCTTTGCTTTGAATGAAGTTCCTTTTGTCTTCCTTGATATCTTATGACCTCCTTTTCAAGCTTTATTTTCAACCTTTCACCTTTCGTATCTTCAAATGTTGAATTCTTTATAACTGCAGCAGCCAGTGTCCTCCTTTCTTCAGTTTTGATGCTTCCTGCTCTGATACCACTAATGGAGAGTGTTAATCTCCAAAAGAACAAGTTATCCTTGAAGTTAGAGCACCTCTATATCAAGAATCACTTAAAACCTTCACCAATTTGGAGGATCAATACTCAAGTACCAAAATCTTGAACAAACTGTGAAGAAGATATCTACACAGAAAGTCTGCTGCACATAACTCATTCATTGACTTATCAAATTTGTAAAGTTTTTTATAAAACTTTGTACAAGGTGTCGCCTACAGTTTTTGCACCTCCTCCAAGTTAAATCATTACAAAAGACTCGGTAGATCTTGAGAAATGATCTCAACAAGTCACCTATGTCTAAAACTTTAGTTCTTAACAGTTGACTTCGACACCTGTAACTTCTAAAGCTTGGTTGTCCTAAAGTAGGACCCGTTTATGCAAATGCTTTTAGCCATAGACGCCTTACCTCCCAACTTAGATTTTGACTCCTCATTTGTGCAAAACTTTACACTATGCACTGAGAACTGAACATTTCCATGCATGCATGCATGAATTCATCAATCACAAAACGAGAACACATAGAAATATCGGGCGCAACTTTTCTTCATTACTGAAAAGTTTTACATCTGGATGAGAGAGCTATCTTAATCACTTCACAAGTGTCTAATGACTTCTAATTCTGTTCAATTCTTGTTCTCTCACACTCTCTCATGTTTACCCCGACATTTTTCCTTGTATATATAGGCAAATATGTACAAGGTCATAACCATACAAAAGTATAAGTGACCTGACTCTAAGTTAATGTACATATGTATACATATCTTCATTCTCTGAACATATACTTTCTTCATGATTCATGACTTGATCTTTTCTTCAATCCTTGACTTCAAAACTTCATCAAAACTTCAATTATTGATTGTCTTGCACCAACATATCTATCTATCTATCTATCTATCTATCTATCTATCTATCTATCTATCTATCTATCTATCTCTCTATCTATCTATCTATCTATCTATCTATCTATCTATCTATCTATCTATCCATCTATCTATCTATCTATCTATCTATCTATCTATCTATCTATCTATCTATCTATCTATCTATCTATCTATCTACCTATCTATCTATCTATCTATCTATCTATCTATCTATCTATCTATCTATCTATCTATCTATCTATCTATCTACCTATCTATCTATCTATCTATCTATCTATCTATCTATCTATCTATCTATCTATCTATCTATCTATCTATCTATCTATCTATCTACCTATCTATCTATCTATCTATCTATCTATCTATCTATCTATCTACCTATCTATCTATCTATCTATCTACATATCTATCTATCTATCTATCTATCTACCTATCTATCTATCTATTTATCTATCTATCTATCTATCTATCTATCTATCCATCTATCTATCTATCTATCTATCTATCTATCTATCTATCTATCTATCTATCTATCTATCTATCTATTGTTGGTGTAAACCACAAGCCTACACATTTGGCTTGGAAGATATCATGAAGACTCTACATGCATGAAGAACCATAGGAACATATGCTAGTGATTACTTACCACTTTACCTCATTCTAAAAGTCAATTTGACTTAGAATCTTTTGTAATCACCTACCCAAATGATTCGTGGAAAAGGTAGTCACTTGATTGAGAGAATATCTCCAAGTTTTTAGAAGCTTGATTAGAAGGAGCCAAGAATTTGACTTTGAATTCAAATTCTTACACATTTCATATAATAGGTGAACTTGAAAAGTCGCGAGAAGATATATCACTCCCGAGCTTCATTCTACTGTCATTGAGTGTGTGTGAGGACTACATCATAGCCTACACCTCTCTACACCATTAGGCAATGCTAGTCATGCCAAGGGAAGTGTACACAAGTGTTAATTTATAGATACATTTACATTTTTCATCTCTGTATTCTCTGCTAGTCTACTCGCTAGTCTGTCAACGTGTCAAGGGCATATCTCAGTCAATACTCCACCAAATTCAGTGATTCAAAGATTGTCTGATTCAACTCAAAGGCATCTACATGCGGACAAAGTTTGAAGTGATTTATTCAGTCAATTCAGAGAAACCTTCGTCGAGGTGCTCACTGGTCTATTTCTGCTACAGTCCTAAAAAGTTGGGGGTATAGCTAAGTTTGCTAAATTAATTTCTCTGAGTATAGTTTGTCATTTTAAATCATTCCACTTGCAAATGGTAGCTTACTAAGCTAATTGAATACCCCTAGAAGGAATTTTATCAATTGCTACTATGGTGGTCACATTGAGCAAAACATTGAGCAGGTATCAAGACCAAAATAGAAGGTTTTCTTGACTTTGTGACTTTCAAAGTTATCTGTTTTGATTCAATCATTACATACAACATTTCCAAAGGACATAGGCTATTTATTGGTTTCCTTGGGAAGCTAAGGAAGTCTACTAATCAAATCTGAAGCTAAAGAGGGCTGGTGCAAAGCAGGTTTAGCAGTACCTACTCAATCTCTTAGATCATCCATCCATCTTTCCCAACAGTGGTATCAGAGCAAATAAGGTAAAATGGGAGATGGTTTTCCTTCATTCATTGATAAATTGGACAGGAACAACTATCAAGCTTAGTCTCTAAGGATGAAGACCTACTTACAAGGAAGGAGTCTCTATGGATACATCTCAGGAGATGAGGAATTTCCCTCATTCAAAGCAAGAGGATTGCCAACCAAGGAAGAACAAGAGAAGCTCAATACATGGTGTGCAAAAGATGCATTGGCAAGGTCTTATCTACTCAACTCTATATCTGACTTTCTTTTACCTGATATCAGAAATTGTAAGACTTCCCAAGAGACTTGGGAAACCTTGTCATCATATTTTTCCTCTAATACAAGGGCTAGGAAAAATCAGTTGTGGATTGAATTCACAACACTAAGGAAGCAACCTAAGCAAGCTGTTTCAGAGTTTGTGACCAAGATCAAAGATGTTGCAGATCAGTTAGCAAGCATAGGAGAAGAGATTGAAGAAGAACAAATTGTAAGGCAGGTAATCAATGGAATCAAGGCTGATGATAAGTGGGAAAGCTTCACCACTGCAATGGATCTCTACATGGACATGCATACCCCAGATCTTACAACTCTCATGGGACAATTGTTTACACATGAAGCAAAGCTCACAAAGAATGGAGATACATCCAAAGGTAACAACACTGATAAGAAGCCTAAGGATAAAGGTAAGAGTAAGAAGGTGGAAGATGAAGGCTCTACCCCCCAAGCCAACTATGCAGGGAGAGGTAGATCTTCAAGAGGCAGGGGCAGAGGAGGTATGCAAGGTAGGGGGAGACCCTATAATTCATCACCATGTAACATTTGTGGTTTATCAAACCACACCACAGATGAGTGTTTTAGGAATTACAAAAATCATAGAGGAAGAGGCTACCAAAGAGGTGGATACTCACAGACTAGAGGAAGGTTCAACCAACACCAAGGCCACAACAACAATTACAACAACAACTACACAACAATTACAATGGTAACTACCAAGGAGGATTCAAAACTAGAAGGGACTACAACAACTACACAGAAG
>CM035416.1:122489810-122492310 GCA_020310875.1 Ceratopteris richardii | reverse complement strand
AATTAGTACCAAGACCAAAGAATCAGAAAGTCATTGGATGCAAGTGGGTATACAAAACAAAGAGGTTTGCAGATGGTAAGGTGTCTAGATATAAGGCTAGACTTGTGGTTAAAGGTTATGCCCAAACTTATGGGGTAGATTATGATGAGACCTTTAGTCCTGTTGCTAAGATGTCTACAATTAGGACATTGATTGCTATTGCTGCTTGCAAAGGATGGAAATTATCACAATTGGATGTGAAGAATGCATTTCTTAATGGTTACATTGCAGATGAAGTATATATGGAGCAACCAGAAGGCTTCATGGAATCAATTGGATCAGATTATGTGTGTAAGCTCAAGAGAGCTTTATATGGGTTGAAGCAAGCCCCAAGAGCTTGGAATTACAGATTGGTCAAGTTCTTGAATGAATGTGGATTTCAAGCATCAAAGGCAGATAGTAGCTTGCTAGTGAAGGCAAGTGAAAATGGATATATTTATATGTGCATTTATGTTGATGATATTATTGTTACAGGAACAGATGCTCAAGGAATCAATGAACTCAAGAAGCAAATAGAGAAGGAGTTTAAGATAAGTGACTTGGGAAACTTATCTTATTTTCTAGGAATGCAGATTGTGTATACTCAACATGGAGTATATGTTTCACAAGAGAGATACTTGAAGAATCTTTTGATCAAGTTTAACATGGAAGAGTGCAAGACCTCAACCACTCCATTGGAGGTAAATCATAAATTAAGCAGGTATGGAGGTGAAGAGTTCAATGACATGAAGAAATATCAGAGTTTGGTAGGTAGTTTGATCTATGCTACCTTGACAAGGCCAGATCTATCATATGCAGTAGGTGTGTTGTCACAATTCATGCATTGTCCAAAGAAGACTCATTGGATTGCAGCCCAAAGGGTACTCAGATATATCAAGGGAACCCTAAGTGAAGGTTTGTATTATGGTTTCACTTCTGACACAAGAATCAAAGTGTTTAGTGATGCAGATTGGGCAGGTGACTCAGATGATAGAAGGTCTACTCATGGATATCTATGTTATGTTGGAGACAAGTTAGTGTCTTGGTGTTCAAAGAAGCAACACACAGTTGCTTTATCATCCACAGAGGCTGAGTATAAGGGAATGGTAGAAGCTGCAAAAGAAGTCATATGGTTGAAGACCTTGATGAAAAGTTTTGAAATTGATCATAGTACTCCAATAATTTTTGGAGACAATATGAGTTCTTTGTATTTGGCAGCTAACCCTATTTTTCATGCCAGGACTAAGCATATAGAGATACAGTATCATTTCTTGAGGGAAAAGGTACTTGATAAAGAGATTGAAGTAATGTACACTCCAACAAAAGAACAAGTGGCAGATATGATGACAAAAAGCTTGGATGGACCTAAGCTACAGAGATTCAAGGAGATGGCAGGAGTGAAGAAGAATGGAATAATCACAATTAGTGATTGAGGGGGAGCTGTTGGAGCAAACCAATCACAAATTGGTGATTATACAGATCTTGGAGAATGCTTATGGTCAGAATGAAGCAAAGGAAGACATTTGCAAAATGAAGAAGAAGTCAGAATGTTGTCTTGTACACATATGTACATTAGCATAGTCATAGATGACTTAGATCTTTTTGTTCAGTAAGAATTATGTACAAATTATCTATAAATACCTTGAGAAAAGTCGGGGCATGTATGGAGAGCACATGAGAGCATATGTAACAATAGTTACAAGTCAAGAATTAGGAAGATAGAAGCTATGAGATAGTGGAAAGTGAGTTTTGTGTTTGCTCTCATCACTCAGTTGTAATTTTCTGAGTTAATGAAGAAATATTGCGCCCGATCTTTTCGTGTCTGCTCCTTCTGTGTTTGATCATTAGCAAAATCCTTTTGAGGATATCTAAGTTGTTAGTTAATGAGCCTGTGACCTGAATTTCAGAGTCCAATTGTAAACAGGCTAGGAGAATTGTGAATAGGAACATTCATATGTGTTGAATGTCTACAGTTCTCTGAAACAGGCGCAAATTTCGTGTTTAATCTTTTGGTCAGTGCTCACTCCATAGTTTAAAGTTTTGTGCAAGCAAGCACTTAATCTTTAAGTTGGAAGGTGATCTACTCGTGGCTAAAAGCATTTGGCAAAACGGGTTAGATATTGTGAGAATCAAAGTTAAGAAGTTAGGGGTGTCTGAATCGACTTCTCAGAAGTACAGTTTCTGACATAGGTAACTTGAGAAGTTGATTTCTCAAGCTACACTTAATCTTTTGGAGTAATTCAACTTGGAATAGTTGCGCAATCACTAGGAGATGATTCGTACAAAGTTTCATCAAAAACTTTACACGTTTGATAAGTCAATGTAAGGAAATAGTGCAGCAGACTTTTCTGTGTATCACCTTATTCACAGATTTGTTCATCTTTTGATAATTAGAAGTTGATCCTCTAAATGTGTGAAAGGTTTTGACTTATTCTTGGTATAGAGGTGCTCTAATCACAAGAATAAGTTGTTCTTTTGGAGA
>CM035416.1:122457607-122462607 GCA_020310875.1 Ceratopteris richardii | reverse complement strand
CAAGTCATAGACTCATTAACTATGAACTTAGATATCCTCAAAAGGATTTCACAAATGATCTAACACAGACGGAGCAGACACAGAAACATCGGGCACAATATTTCTTCGATTACTCAGAAAATTACAGTTGAGTGATGAGAGGAAAACTCAACTAACATTTCACATGTCTCATGACATCTAACTTCTCCTTTCTTGACTTCTATACTCACTCATCTATTCTTTCATATGCTCTCATATCACGCCTCGACATTTTCAAGGTATTTATAGAGAAATTTGTACAAGTCTATGACTATCAAAGATCTAAGTGAACTATAACTATACTAATGTACATATGTGTACATTCCTCATATCCTCTGAATGTATCCTTCTTCCAAGCTTCAAGAATTGAATCTTCCTTCATTCTTTAATCTTCCAAACATTCAATTGGTGATTGGTCTGCACCAACAGCTCCCCCTCAATCATCAATTGAGGTTTCTCTTATCTTCTTTATGCCTGCAAGGTCTTTAAACTTCTGTAACTTTGGTCCATCCAAGCTCTTTGTAAGCATATCAGCTATCTGATCTTTTGTTGAAGTATGTATGACTTCAATCTCCTTATCCATCACTTTCTCTCTTAGAAAGTGATATTGAATCTCAATGTGTTTGGTCCTGGCATGAAAAACAGGATTAGCAGCTAAATACAATGAACTCATGTTATCTCCATATATAATTGGTATCCCATGCACAATGTCAAAACTCTTCATCAAGGTCTTGAGCCAAATCACTTCCTTTGCAGCTTCAACCATGCCTTTATATCCAGCTTCTGTAGAAGACAAAGCAACTGTATGTTGCTTCTTGGAACACCATGAGATAAGCTTATCTCCCACATAACACATGTATCCATAAGTTGACCTTCTATCATCTGGATTACCTGCCCAATCTGCATCACTATAAATTTTCATATTTGTATCTGATGTAAACCCATAATACAAACCTTTATTGAGTGTACCCTTAATGTACCTCAACACTCTTTGTCCTGCAATCCAATGTTCTTTCCTTGGGCAATGCATGAATTGAGACAAAACCCCTACTGCATATGATAAATCAGGTCTAGTTAAAGTAGCATAGATAAGACTACCAACCAAACTCTGATATTGTCTCATGTCCTTGAATTCTTCACCTCCAAATTTACTCAATTTGTGATTCACCTCCATTGGTGTAGGTGCTACCCTGCAATCATCCATTTTAAACTTGATTAACAAGTTCTTCAAATACCTTTCTTGAGTCACAAATACTCCATGTTGAGTATATGTAATCTCCATGCCCAAGAAGTATGACAAGTCTCCCAAGTCACTTATTTTGAACTCCTTTTCCATTTGCTTCTTGAGTCTTTGTATTCCTTCTTCATCTGTACCTGTAAGGATTATATCATCAACATATATGCACATGTATATGAAACCATTATCACTTGCTTTGACAAGCAAGCTACTATCTGCTTTAGACACCTGAAATCCAAGTTCTTTCAAGAACTTTACAAGTCTATAATTCCATGCCCTTGGGGCCTGCTTTAAGCCATACAAAGCTCTCTTGAGCTTGCACACATGATCTGGATACCTTTTATCTCTGAACCCTTGAGGTTGCTCCATGAACATCATCTGAAATATAACCATTCAAAAAAGCATTTTTCACATCAAGTTGACATAACTTCCAACCTTTACATGCAGCAATAGCTATAAGTGTCCTGATGGTTGTCATCTTTGCCACAGGACTATAAGTCTCATCATAATCAACACCATATGTCTGAGCAAACCCTTTGACAACAAGTCTAGCTTTGTATCTAGACACACTTCCATCTGCAAACCTCTTGGTCTTGTAAACCCACTTGCATCCAATAATTTTCTGACTATTTGGTTTAGGAACCAAATCCCAAGTTTGATTTTCCAATAGTGCATCATATTCTTCCTGCATAGCTTTCTCCCATTTTTCCTTACCTTTTGCCTCTTCATATGTAGAAGGGTCTTCATCTGTTTTCATCATATAAGCATAATCTTTTGTGGCCAAAAAAGAAGTATCATAACTATACCTTGTAGGTTGCCACCTATTTCTTGATGATCTTCTGAGTTCTCCACTCCTTGAGGTTTCTGGTTCTTCACACTCAGGATCAAATCTTGGCATTTCTTCAACTTCACCCTGCACTTCATTATTCTCTTCTTCATCAATTATTTGAATCTTTGACTTACCTTTCTTTTGACTCACTTCTTCTTCATCACCTGTATTGATATTGATTGTACCTGCATACCAAGTACTTTGCTCATCAAATGTAACATCTTTAGAAACCATGAATTGTTTTGTAGATGGACTCCACAATCTATAACCCATCTGCTTATCATCATAACCAATGAAAACATATTTTTCAGCTTTAGGTTCCAATTTGTGTCTTAATTGTGATGGCACATATGCATATGCCACACATCCAAAAACTCTGCAATGATCCAAGGTAGGTCTCTTACCCCACCAAGCCTCATATGGTGTCATACCCTGCAAGGCTTTACATGGTAACCTATTGACCAAATAAGTAGCTGTATTTACAGCCTCAGCCCACAAATAATTAGGGCAATTTTTCTCCTTCATCATGGATCTTGCAAACTCAACAAGTGTTCTATTTCTCCTTTCTGCTACACCATTTTGTTGAGGAGAGTACCTGCAAGTAACTTCCCTTTTTATACCTGCATTCCACAAGTAATCACTAAATTCATTAGAGAAATACTCTCCCCCTCCATCTGACCTTAATCTCTTCATCTTATGACCTGTAATTCTTTCTGCATATGCATGATAGTGTTTAAATGTATTAAACACTTCTGACTTATCTTTGATCACATAAATAGTGATCCATCTGGTAGCATCATCAACATAAATCACATAATACCTTGACCCATTTATACTGAAATCCTTTGATGGTCCCCACACATCTGTGTGTACCAATTCAAGCTTCTCTGAGTACATAAAACCATGCTTGGAATAGGAATGCTTATGAGCTTTACCTAATTGACATGCCTCACATTTGTATATCATATGTTGACCTGCAACATTAGGCAATCCAAGCACTGAACCATTGTTAATCATGTCTTTAATACCTCTTTCATTGAAATGTCCAAGCCTCTTGTGCCAAAGATCTAACTCAGAGATCTTATGTCCTCCATATGTGAACATAGCATGACCAATATTGCCTTGAATCTTCAATGTAAATAATCTTCCTTCTTTCTTCCCTGAAACAATCTGTTTATACCCTTGACTAGGGTCTTTCACATATACTCCATCATTACTGAACCTTACTTCATAACCTTTTTCCACAATTTGTCCTACACTTATCAAATTCTTAGGAATTGTAGGAACATACAAGACCTTACTCAATAAGGTGCTACCATCCTTAGCCTTCACTGATCCAATTGACTTCACATTGTGCTTTGTGTTGTCACCTGTTTGAACAACATGATTAAAAACCTTATTCTCCAAATCAGTCATCAAAGCTATATTACCACTTAGGTGATTGCTACACCCTGAGTCAATGTAGAAGACTCTTTGATCTTCACTCTGCCTTTCACAAGTTGCATTCATTATCAATGTTGAATCCTCCTTTTGATCTGAAGCATAATTGTAGTAGGTATTGTTATATTGTTGACTTTGGAATCCTCTACCTGCATTTCTTCCAAAGTAACCCCTACTACCTCTGCCTCTGAAATTACCTCTTTGATTTCTGCCTCCTCTTCCTCTTGAATTATAGTTCTCATTATATCCACCATTACTCTGATTATTACTCTTGAATTAGCTAAATGATTTGTCTTACCACAAATCCAGCAAGCTTTGCCTCCATCTTTGTTGTTCCTGCCTCTTCCTCTACCTTTGCCACCTCCTCTTCCTCTTAGGAAGTTGGCTTGACTAGTGAATCAGTAGGAGAAGATCAAAGGGTGTTTTATATTGACTCAAGATGTAGCAATCATCTGAGTGGCAATATATCCTTGATGACTGATATGGAAGCAAAGGTGAATGGACATACAGTTCAAACAGGTGACAATACTAAGCATAAGGTGGAAAGCATTGGATCAGTGAAGACAAAGAATGGAAGTACACTCTTGAGCAAGGTACTTTATGTTCCTACTATTCCTAAGAACTTAATAAGTGTAGGGCAAATTGTGGAGAAAGGATATGAAGTCAGATTTACAAATGATGGTGTTTATGTACAAGATCCAAATCAGGGATATAGAAACATTATTGCAGGTAAAAAGGAAGGAAGGTTGTTTACTCTCAGAGTCCAAGGTAATGTGGGACATGCTCTATTTACTTATGGAAGTCAAAAGATGTCTGAGTTAGACCTATGGCATAAAAGGCTAGGTCATTTCAATGAGAGAGCCATAAAGGAAATGTCAAGGAATGATGTTGTGCTTGGTTTGCCAAAAGTTGAAGGGAAACACATGGTGTACAAGTGTGAAGCTTGTCAATTAGGTAAAGCACACAAGAGTTCATACAATAAATCAGGGTACAAGTATTCAAATATGCTTGAATTGGTTCATACAGATGTGTGGGGTCCTTCAAGGGACTATAGCATGAATTGATCTAGATATTATGTGTTGTTTGTTGATGATGCAACCAGATCGATTACTTTATATGTAATCAAGGACAAATCAGAAGTGTTCAAGACATTCAAGCATTATCATGCTTATGCAGAAAGGATTACAAGACAAAAACTCAAGACGTTGAGATCAGATGGAGGGGGAGTGTATTTTTCTAAAGAGTTTGATGATTATTTGTGGAATGCAGGTATAAAATGAGAAGTAACTTGCAGGTACTCTCCTCAACAGAATGGAGTTGCAAAAAGAAGAAATAGAACTCTTGTAGAATTTGCAAGAGCAATGATGAAGGAAAAGAATTGTCAAAATTACTTATGGGCAGAAGTTATCAACACTGCAACATACCTTGTGAATAGGTAACCTTGTAAAGCTTTGGGGAAGAACTCCTTATGAAGTA